>LGRX02028928.1:0-65275 GCA_001247695.2 Cymbomonas tetramitiformis | reverse complement strand
AACAATAGTTTCAGAAGCCATCGAATCGCATAGGAAATATCATCACACCTCGAACACGGATAACACCAACATTCAAATTCATCTTCTTGTGGCTAAGGACATATGGTCAACTGCAGTCCACATCATTCCAGAAAGACAGATTATTCACTGTGAGTTTGATATCTCTAACAATAAACACCAAAAAGACATTTCCACACTTTTTCCTCAAGACCTGAGGGTGCACCGCATAACCTTGAAACTGGGAGTACACCCGAATAACATGGGGGTTTTCAATTTTACACTAGCCCACAAAGTCTGTCACATCCTGCACAACACTAAATTCTTCTCAGCAGCACAATTAAACAGAGACCTACTATACGAACTTGAAAACCTAAACATCAGAATTCTACCACAAACGGGCAGAGAAGCCAGGATAACCAAACACGAAAATAACAAAGCCATTTCGACCATACGACAATCACTGAGAACCCACCTTCCGAAAATTGATGCACATCCAACAAAGCCAAATTCTGAGCACAAAGACTGTAAATCCACCCACACTGCGTATAATCACCTCATCTCAGGCAAAGGAAATCCTTCCTGTGAACCTCACACATATGGATACCGCAGGAAACACTCTCATAAACAAAAGAGAATAATCCGTAAAACCAAATGCACAAACAAAATCTTTGATATCGAGAACATTTATGACGCAGATGGCAGATGCATACTACAAAAAGCAAAACACAAAAACGCCATGAGACAGTCAGAAGAAATAGACCGACTCACTAAACTACAACTAGCACAACACTCTAACAATTTGATTATAATGGGTATGAATATGAGAGGCCTCCGACACCACAAAGAAGATAAAGATAGTTTAATCAAATTAGAAACAATCTGCAATCTTTTAATTGACGGACGGGCTGATATAATATGTATATCAGAAACCAAGGTAAATACTGAAAATCTTGCATTAATCAAAACCCTAATGACACAAAAAGGAATCCAATTTCGCACGTCTCATGTAAATGAAAGAGCTTCCATTGGTTCCATGATCCTATGGAATCCGAAAAGTTTGCCACTATCCACCTCGGTCACCACAATCGATGGAGATGCAAAGAGAGCAGTAATGACCAAATTTTCAGGAAATAACGGTTTTGAGCTCTACATAGCCAGCGGTTATATGAATGATGCTACACTAGTAGAGGAACAAGTGGAATTATATGACACACTTACTGACTGGGCAGGGAGGGCAGGAAATAATCCAAAAAAGGCCTACGTAGAGATAGGTGACAAAAACTGCACCATTACCCCAAATCAGCGGGTGTCAGGTGGAAATTACATGTCGTATCAAGAGCATGTCGAAAAGAATAAGCATCTTTTTTTAACCTATTTCAACAATGACAGATGCTCCCTTAATGAACTGATAATGGACCGTAATCCAAACACGGAAATTTTCACACATGTCATATCCAAAAACTCAAAAGCAAAACTCACCCATATCATGGCCAACACAGCTATGGCAGAAATGACCGTTAAAACAGGATGGACGGAGGAAAACCCTTATATCATCTCCGACCACGGGATAGTATGGGCTGAATTTAAGCTCCCTCAAATCGACACCAAAACGGAGATTTCCACCGATACAACTTTGCCAACACCTAGATTTAATGGTGCCAAGGAAACCACACATGATGAGTACCCAGGGTACCCAATTAGAATGACAAACAAAAATAAGGGTACAAAAAGGAAAATAAACAGGAAAGATATTGTAGGACTTCTCGAAGCAAACGGATACAGCACAAACGAACTCGTGCACGCGTGCATCAATAAAAACAAAGCTAGAACCGCTATCAGCACCATTAAGGGTGACACCACTGATCTTGATCTTAAACGGGATAATACTGACGGCAGCCCCATAACAGTGAGTAAGCTCATAGCTAAAAATAAAGAGGCAGACAATATAGAACAATGTCTGAAATGGCACAACAAACCCAAGGAATGGTGGATTCACCTTAATAGCCCATGGCATGCAGCTCACTTACTCTCTAGAGGAAAGGGTATGCCGGAAGGTGGTCTCAACTTAGGCCATAATGACAAAGATGACATCTGGCATATAGGTTCGCCTCACCTTTTAAATAAGAAAGATGTTAATGCCTATCTCAAACGACATCTGTCATTCAGCTCACTGGAAGTTAAGAAAATCACGAAATCCAACACAGATGAGCACATGACCAGCTGGAATATTCTCCTACAACCCCATATGCCTGCGAAATTCTGGAACCTGTACGGATCTGAGATGCATTCGGAAAAAATAGATTGCACCGCCCATTTATTCCAATACGCTACAGGCTGGGTGTCTTACACTGAAAGACTACATAGCACACTTGAAATGGAAAATGGATCGGAAGCAACTAGAAACGGCGGCACTGGCCTCAAGGAAATGCACCCTGACGCGACATGGGATACCCTGCACAAATTGGCACATCAGGCGGCAAGTGACGCCTTTGGCACCAAGAATCTGAACATAGCTGGGAGGTCTGAAAAACCATCAGCAATATCTAATTATATATACAAATGGCTAAACACAGTACGCCGCATCATCAAATATTTGGACACAAGTACTCATGCAAGCAACATTCCTAAGCAAGCCAAAAAGGCTGCCCGCACGCTACCTTTTGCCTCGCTCAAACCCAAACACAATGAAACGGCAGCCACATGGGGAGCACGTTTGCATGAAAATTATGTAATAATCAGAAATGCTTTTCAGAAAAGCAGAGACACCGACATTGAACGACGCAATCTCCGAGAAAAGGAAGCCCTGCAGCATCTTTTCTCAACTAACCTTTCGAGGTTTCTAGACACAGTCATGGGAAAGATGAAACCTACTGAAAAAGGTGCAGCCGCTACCCCAGGTAGTGATGGAAAGATACCTGAGACAAAGACAGAAAGACTTAACACAACACTAGATGAATACAAAAATAAAAAACTATTTTCTACTAACCCGAACGAGCCAGATGAACTCCCACAGTGGCTCACTGACATTCTAAAGGACAGCCCTAAAATCCCCGATACGGCCGCTGCTAGACTACTGACAGAAATCACGCACAAAGAACTCCAACAAGCATACTCGGACTGTGGTATCTCCACAGCACCAGGACCCTCAGGAATGAGATACTCGCAGTGGATCAAGGGCCCAGAGAATTTTCAAGAGGTTACTGTCTCACTTTTTAACCACATTCTTATAACTGGGAAATTTCCAAAGAGTGCAAAATCTGTAGTCATCCTTCCAATCCCTAAAAATCCCTCTGCACCATGTACAATAGATAACTCTAGACCCCTCACAATGTTGGAAACGGGTCTTAAACTATTTAACACAATAATTGCTAACCGTCTCAAAACAATACTTAACACTCACCCAATTCTCTTTCCCATTCAAGATGCGTTTCTTCCGAATAAAAACATAGATGACTCACTTCAAATTCTGAATGAAGTAATTTCGGATGCCAATAGATACGACAAAGACCTCCACGTAGTTTACTTGGACCTCAAACAAGCATTTGACAGAGCTGAATTCTGGATGAGCAATTTAGCGCTGAGAAAGCTGGGACTCCCATCACAAATAATCAACATCATCTCAGACATTACTAATGATGCCTCTAGAATGGTACTCACTGAAGAAGGCCTCACGGATGAATGGTCCCTAGAATGTGGAGTCCCTCAGGGAGAAGTTTTGAGCCCACTAAGGTTTGTAGCCATTATGGACATTCTGGCAATTTGGTTAGCAAAAAGAGCAAACGGTGTAAACCCGACAGGATCCACATATGGATATGAACTGAGCTCGGAACGCCATAGACCAGACAAACCAGGAAATAATGTTATTCCTCCCTCCCAAAACCTATTAGAAAAGGACACCACTTTAAATATCTTTGCACGGTTCTTTTGTGATGACATCATTCTCGTGGGGGAAACTAAAGACGAAGTTCAAGACATGCTAGGTATAGTTAATGAATTTATGAGCTTCATTGGTATTCCCATCAATGTTAAGAAATCCAAATACTCTTACAGAAAGCGCATTAAACCTCAGGGCAAAACAGTAACGCGATATGACCCGTCCGATGATTTACTCATCTCAGGGGGTCACCTGGAGCCCAATACAAATGACTCAAGTCCTTCCATTGATTCGAAATGGATACCCCCTGAGTCACCAGAATTCCTCGATTTCGCCAACAGCAAAGAGGTAAACAGATATCTCGGAGTATGGTTTGCACTAAATGGGGAATGGGACAAACAATCGGAAATCCTTATCGACAGACTTAAATCTACTCTCACATCCATCCAACTGCAACACATGACTCTACATCAGCTAAGATATGTTATAAATGCGGTTGTAGTTCCGAGGATGGCATACCCCCTTAAAGTTACCTCAGCAATTGCTAACTCCTCAAAGAATGTCGCAATTGAATTAGACAAAATGATAGCTTCGTTTATAATTAAATATTTGGGCTGCCCAGTTGACACCAATCACCAAATAATCTGGACAGCAGTCTGCCAAGGCGGGTACGGTATTGATAGTGTCTTTGATGTTGTAACCGCGTCGTGTATCACCGAAACTATGAACACCCTGTGTTCTGTGGATGAACACGAATATTGGCAACACAACCACACGGACCGTATCACTGATCCCCACCTCATCTCACTATACCGTAGAAATAGCAATCTATGGCTTAAAATAATAATTCAAAACATGAACAACGAAATGGGTAAAAATGTTATATCGGGTTTCCCCTTATCGCACTATGCAACCTACAGTCATACTAAAGACAAACGCTTTAACTGGTTTAGGCGCACAAGTCACATTATGGCAAAACTTGGATACGCTATTGACTCTAAAAATTACCCTGAAAATGAAGCGGGTGAAACCACATTAATCACCACCCTTCCCAGACAACTCTACATGTCGAGGAATGTCACCTCCGCAATACAAAAATACAACCTCAAGCACACAGGTTCCTTTCTAACTCCCTGCGGTGGAATGTTAAAAAACTGGCAAGAAAATAAATGTTTTTTCAGGCTGAATGGCAGTAGACCCCCTGGATGGCTAACCGAAATCGAGAAGGAAATGCTTCAAAACCCTGTAGATTTGGACCCACAGGCTAGATATGTCAAGAAACAATATAGAGACAACATAGTACCCCCTGACACGGGTGAATTTCATTGGAAAGGAAATGGTGACCGAAATTCCATCTCTCTTATTCACATCACCAATATTGACTTAGAGGCCATGTCAATACAATATACAGAATACAGTAACAATGCCATAAACCCTAATGTCTTTGTCAGAATCGAAGGTACCAACAGTCTCCAATACGACTTTGAATATAGCATCACCAATGACGGTTGCATCCTAATTCCAGCAGGTTCTATTTTTGAATATAATGACCACATGGACCCGCCCTCTTCTGTCCTTGCTACAGTTAGTGATATCAACTCACACTATGATTACATCTCCGACAGACAGTATGAAACCATTATTGCTAGAATGAAAAACAAAACTGCGGAGGAAGAAAGTGAATACAGCTGCCCTAGCGACTCGGAAGAAGAATCCACCCCCAACGCCGAAAAGAGCAAACAAATGGAAGACTATGATATGGCAAGCGATGGTTCCCTTTTTGCTTGAAAGAAAACAGCATGCAGTGGGGCAGCATATGCTATAAAAAACTTTGACAACGGGATGCCACTTGTACGGAAGATGAATATCCCCCCCTCAAGAACTTTCTCTGCACAGGGGCTCCTTATCAAGGAGGATATCCAAAACCCGAGTAGCACATCTGCTGAAATTGCGGGACTGCGATTTCTACTCACAGAACAAAAAGAGAAACTTCTCAAATCTATTACTCCAATGGTACATGCCATTGACTCCATGGCAGCAATATCTGCGGTAACAAAGGATGGCAGGTCCATGAGTGCTCGGGACAAACTACGTGAAGCTAATCGCAGAGATGTGCAGGCTGTTCGCCTACTGCTAGAAGAACTTGGCTTCTACAATGAAGGAGACCACAGTAAAATCATCCTTAAATGGATTAGGGGTCACAATAATGACAAAGTCCACGACAGAGTGGACCGTACTGCTAAAAGAGCCTCATTCAGAGGGGGCTGTTTTGACATCTCCCGCTACGACCCTGCTGAGGAACTACCCTTCTCATTATTCTTTTTTGAGGTCCCTATTTTAGGTGATATACGTAGCCACATCAGAAGAATTCAACGACTCTCACACTATCATAATTGGAGAACCCTACAGTCCCAAGGGAAGCATCTGAGAATGCTTAACGAGAATAACACCGCCCCCACCAAAGATATTTCCAAAATGACACCTAAAGCTTTCACCGCTTCTAGAAGTAGAGAACTCCTGGGTCTTCAAGCCTCTCCTGCACGCTCATTTAAACTGGGGAAAATCGGGTCCGAAAACTGCCCCTACTGCCAACAGAATACAAAATGCACCTTCGAACACATCCAACTCGAATGCCCAGGACATAATGATAGTTTGTATAACCTTAGAACAACCCAAGATATCGAACTAAGGAAAATCATCGCTGAAGAAATCTCAGAAAAGCCTAAACTTCTAAACCCTGGAAAGGGTACCACATACATCAGAACACAACCATCGAAACTTTTTCCACTTGCTGACCTAAGACAGGAAATGAATGAGGAATTATACTTACACGCTCTCCCGGAAGCTAGCATGTACCGTCCATCAAGTTCAAAAAAGAATACCATTGCTGTGACCGCAAAGCCTGAAGTGGACCATGTTACGGGAACAATTAAATATCCCGAACTCCAATATGTCCAAAAGAAAGAGTTTTGGAAACTTTTGGCTTGGCACCGCCTTTCCAACAAAGCAGTCCCATGCTCACTTGCGGAGTACTCGAATAGGGCACACGATATCCATGAAGCCCTCAACGCATGTAAGTTTGAATCGGGAGACCCTAAAAACTGCTATGCAATAAGAAGAAGCCTCTTAGATATTTTGGTGGATGACAGAAACCTTGACAAAAACGGTTGTGAACTTTTCTCCAACCCACTAAATGCCCACCCTAGAATTTACTCGAGAAGATGCATACCCACCACTAGAATGAAAAAAGCCCTCAAGCCCTTCTGTTATCATGGGAAAATCGGTTTTGATGGCCTCGCTTGGGATGCCTACGTGGACCCGTTAACAGGCATTGGCAGAATAGTCTACGGAAATCCCCCCTTTGATGGAAAGGATAAGGGCAAATCTTCGGCGGTTATGACTACCTTGGAAATGGGACATAAAGCGGCCAACACTGTACCCGGATTTTCAGGAACATGGATTCTTCCACTGTCTCCCCAAAACCAAAAAAGATGGTTTGATAAAGGTTTTAAACTTGTTTTCAGATTCCCGCATAACACTATTCCATTTATCCCACATGGTTATTGGACGGGTGATGACCCCTACGTTCTCCCAGGTGGCGGATGCTATAAGGATGATTTTTCGGATGTCGTTATCATAGCTATAGACAGTGCACCCAGCGATACTCAACCAGCCTTTGACTGGAGGCCTACACAGAAAAAGATTGCTAGATGGTTCCTCAATGTCCTTCCTAAGTCCAGAGTCACGGAGAGGAGACTAGAATACACCGGAGTTAGCCCTGATATTTGGAATGAAGTTCTGAACGAAAGGGACAACGTACTCCCTTCTTCGTTGTGCCCATGGCCCACTCAAGACCCCCCCTATCATCAGAATGGTGCTGAGCATTATTATGGCGGTCACCATGACACGACAATCACCAACGCAGCTTCTAAGCCCTTCATTAGCACCGTGAAATGGCCCAAAGCACTTACACTCATGGGGTACCTCCCTCCTCTTTTCGGTACTGTCCTCAACACGATAGGTGTTCCCCGTGGCAAGATTAAAACTCTCCTTAAAAAACTTTCAAGAATCTGTAGGCAACACACCAGAAATAGGCGAGACTTGTTTCTGTTAAACACCCCCACCACCTTGAACACTGACCCGCATACAGTTGACATCCTGGGCGATGAGACCATGACTGAAACAGAAGCTGTGCAAAAAACAAATGATTTTCTTCAAACCCTCCTGCAATAATTTTCAAAAGTCTTGCAATAAAAGATGGCTCTCTGTCCTATAGGGGAGGGGCCCTCCCCCCCTCTCCCCTCCCCCACCACCCCCCCCTCTCCTCCGCCCACCCTGACCTCCTTCCTCATCGTCTCCAAATACCCCCTTAATTCTTCGACTTCCCTCCCCACCGCCTAGTTTCAGCCACCCCTCCACTCACCCGGCCATGGCTGCTTCTCCATCTTCTAGAGTTTTTTGCTTAGCACCTAGCTTTTTCTCTAGATGTCACCCTGCTGAAAAGTGGGTTGAGCCCCTTTGTGGGCGCGCTATAGTAGAGGGAGTAGCCCCTAGTGTTTTCACTAGCCTGCTTTGCAGGGTTACCGCACTCTCAGGACTTTGTCCCTTCTGCTAGCGTAAATGTTTTATTATTATTATTATTATTATTCTAGCAGGTGAGTGTCATACGGTGACACACGACCAGTGACACACGCAGCAAGGGGTGATACTAGGAGAAGCTGGACCCCCATACAGTGGGGGGGGATTTCAGCTTCCCCGTGAGACCGTTCCGACTCCGTGACCGTTCCGGGTATATCTAGCTTAGGGTTTTATTATTTCTTATGAGAGTTTATCTATATTGGTTCCAGGATTGCCTGATATCCGTGAACCGGGATATTCCGGTAGGTCGTGGACCCATTCCACGCTATATTCCACAGCTAATTTGGCCACGATTGGCTAAAACAGCCGCTTTGAGAGGTGGTGTGCAACGGCGCGTTTGGGTACGAGTGGGAAATTTGAGATGAGCAGTTTGTGAGAGCGTCTGTGAGCCGCGGCTATGGGGCGGCAGTAGGGAACGGTCGCACCGGTGTCGCGATGGAAGGCGACCCTCTTGGAGACGGATTGAGACCAATTCCCCCCCCCTTGGGGAGGGGCGTGGTCGCGAAGCGGGTCTTGATGCGGCGGTCCGGCGTGTCTGCGCGTGGAGTGTACCCGCGCGTGGCCGGCTCGGACCGGCGCGGGTGCGACAAATGCGGCCAATTGCCGCTTCAAGTCGAGGACCATGGTCCTCAAGTCCGCGAGCTCACCGGGTCCACCGGAGTCATCGGTGTCTCCCTCCATGAAATGCGTGCCATGAGATTACCGGTGTGCGGACGCCGTGGCGGTGCCCGCCCGCACGTGCTCGGAGTAGCACTCACGCACCCATTGTTGAATTGTGAGGAGGTCGTGAGCGGCACGTTGATCGTGGAGAAGCAACCGGGACACCACCGGCTGGTAGAAGGTGGTGTCGAGGGCCTTGATGAACAGCGCCTTCACGTCCTCGTCCAGGAGCGTCGCTCGCGTCCTCGCGGCCTTTAGAGCGGCGTTGAAGTCCCCGATCTTGTCATGCGGGTCCACGCCCGCAGAGATGCGGATGCCCAACATGTCCGCTTGACCCTGAAAGGGGTCACCCGCGGGGATCATGCGACGGGCAAATTCAAGCAGTACGCGCTTACCGTCGGACGGGAAGCTGGAGTGCGAAGAGTCCATCCAGTCCGCTGCGGGCGACGCGGGGTCAACCATTAGCTCGAGCGCGGAGAACAACAAGCCGTTGGCCTCCACACGGACGGGTAGGGTAGCATCGTCCAGCAGGAAAAGGGGCGCGAAGCCGATGTCCTCCGTGACAAATGCCGTCTGGAGCGCAGAGACCATCCTGGCGAAGAGCGCGGATGCGTGGCACTCAGTCCCGGAAAACCGTCCGTTCTTGTCCTCGAACAACTTTTGACGAACGGTCTTGGAGACCTTCATGTCGAAGTGTTCCCTCTGAAGTGTACGCACCGAGGCTAGGAACGTAGCACCTGCCGAATTGGCAGCCGGCTGTGCTGCCGGCGGCGTGGCTGGAGTGTTGGCGTGTCTCGCAGCTGCTGAATCAAAAATCGTGGATAATGCGCGTCGGCGATTCGCCATACTAGCGGTGGCTCGAGTAGAAGCAACCATGATGAGAAGGACTGAAGGGGCGGAGTGAGGCAAAGGAACGTGAGAGATGCGGCAGTCGTGGGCGGCCAAGAAACGTGCGGGCCGCCGATACAGCAGCCGTGAGAGATCAAATAAATCCGGTAAGTCGTGTGGAATAGGCGGCCAATACGCAACGGTGTGGGATCCAACCAGAGAACGCACACCAGTCCAACGTTAAATCCCGCAAGAAAATTTGCTCTCCAACCGGCGCGGCGTGCCGTAAATCAACCAACAAAATTTAGGCCATACCCGTGACTGCCGGCGTTCTCACGCGCGGAGCGCCTCACTCCATCCCAGGCGTCCGAGCTTAGCCACTCATAGTGGCAATCTCGCAGTGGCTAAATAAAACGCAAGTGGGACCAAACCTGGTAGAAATATAGTTCGGCGGTCATATATATCTAACTGGTGAGATAAGCCCTGAGTTATGGGTTGCGGAATCAGAACGGTAAAAGTGTGTCTTGATAAAGAGAGATATAACATAAATACCTAACGGGTGTTTCCCGTCTACTGGTGACGGTCACCCAGCCTACTATAGGAAGTGACATGTGACAGTTTCGGGTGTCACAGTGTCAAATCCAGCAGGTTCGACCTGGACCAGGCCTCGTTGACGCAATGTCCATTTACGATATTCTACTTGCCTTGATCCAGCATGCTACCGCTTCTTGGGCTGGTGTCTGCAGCACCTTCGACCTCGACGACGTCTTCCAGTGCCCCTCGCTCGCATGGCTTTCCCGCTCCTTACGTGACTGTGACGTCGCATTTTTCCCACGCCATTACCCTTACGTGCCCCAGCGTACCATCTCCCATCAGGCTTTCAGAGTTATGGGTGTGATCACAAGAGCAAAGAAGTCCCTCGCGAGGGACAGTGACATTGATGCCTCGCAGAGGCTTATCGACGGGGTTCGGAACAGCCCGACGGTGCGGACACCGACTGTTCCGACCCCCAAGCCTGCTTCGAACGAGGACCAGGGAAGATATCTTATTTTGAGTTGGTACGGCCCCAAATCAAAATTCCCTTCGGCCCGCCCGGTCCGGGCTAGATATCGGTTCGGCCCGCCTTCGGCCCTTCAGGTCATGATATTGAGATGGCTTCGCATGATTTTAAGGTTCGGCCCGATTTCGGCCCGGTCCATATTTCCCTCAAAATGTGTTTTTATCACATTCCCTTGTTTGCAGACATGCCCCCACATATGTTCGTTATGAGAAATACTAACCGTATAACAACTTTTGATAGCTCAAGATGTCGGGCTCGATGTCCTCTATAAGGATATCAAGATTACGGCTCGAATAGATAAGTAAGGCTCGAGATATGACCATACTGGTAAATAGCCCGCCAGTTTACAGACATGCCCCCACATATGTTCGTTATGAGAAATACTAACCGTATAACAACGTTTGATAGCTCAAGATGTCGGGCTCGATGTCCTCTATAAGGATATCAAGATTACGGCTCGAATAGATAAGTAATGCTCGAGATATGACCGTACTTGTAAATGCCCCGCCAGTTTACAGACATGCCCCCACATATGCTCGTTATGAGAAATACTAATCGTATAACAACGTTTGATAGCTCAAAATGTCGGGCTCGATGTCCTCTATAAGGATATCAAGATTACGGCTCGAATAGATAAGTACGGCTCGAGATATGACCATATTGGACAATACACGTTAACCCCTAAACTGGTGTAAATATTTCGGCCCCTTTTGGGTAGTTTCGTGTTTTGTCACTTACAAGTGGCATCGGTTGCATACACGTGCTAGCTAAATCAACCATCCCTTAGGCATCGATTGGCCCAACATTCTGATAGGTTATACGCATATTTTGACGCAATATATCCGCTAATATATTGAAATTGCCGTCATAATTTTGGGGGTTTCCAGACACAAACCTTTACAAAGCCATTGATTAAAAACGGTATGGACAGCCCACAACCCATGGGACACCTTCAGAGCATCGGTTTTGATCATAGCTTCACGTTGATATGCTGCTTGGGGTATGGATACCACGTTTACGTGTCGCTTTATACGCTTATTGTATTTAAAAAAAAACAGAAAAAATACCATATTCTCAATGTTTTTCATACTTAAGCTCAAATTTCATCATTTTGCAGTTTTTTACCACCATAATGGATATATTTGATGCATTTACGATGAATGGTCACTTGGACGATGCCATATTCCATCCGGAATGCATTCGGGTCCACGGCAAGCGTCTAAAATGACGAATATCTACATTTCATCTCGATTTTCTGCTTTTCACACAACGCTTTCCACACTTTCGAGGCACTTTTTCATGGATGAAAATGATGCTATGTGAGATATATAACATGCATATATCTAAAAGGCAAGTACTTCACCGTCAAGGATACACATATTTGCAAGGCCTCAAACGGCGCAAGACCAGTTATGGTGATGATCGACGTTGTTGACACAAAAATATTAAGAAAACATCGCACGATTTGGGGTCGAAAATGACCCCAACACCAGTTTAGGGGTTAAACAAATCAAAGCCAACATATGCAACAAGTAAGTCTAGTAAATATCAAATGGTCATAGTATAGGTAGCAAAATATCACAATGAACACAATTATTACCATTCAAAACCATAGATCTTATTGAAAAATGTAAAAACATAAGTGATTAGCTAATCACAAAGAGAAAAACGCAAATATTAATAAAAAACTGAGAAACCTCTTTGAATATGCAGGCTATTAAACTGATATCAATCTGATTTTCTTTTTGTGGGCTCCTTCTTCAAAAACACACCACATTTTATCCCTGCCATAATCTGCTAAGGCCAAAGAATGAAAATGCAGTAACTTATCATCTGAATAGTAGATCGCCTTTAGCCCCTTATTGTCTCCATGCGCACATATGTACTTGTATTTGCCGATGTACCATTTGTTTTTGAATCGATGAGCAACTTTCGCGGTCTTCTTGAGTACTGTATGGCATGTATGTGACAAAGTGGCAGGCGTATCCTGCAGCAGCCATCCCTCTGGCACATCGTAATCGGATGAGCACCACTCATCGGATACTTCATCCTCATGCTCCTCATTCTGACTCTGTGACTCGGTGGGAGCCTCCTGCTGCACACTTCCTTCTTCGCGCAATCCCTCATTTGTGATCTCATCTGTAGGGTCTGTATCAAGAACTTCGGAAATTAGTGCAGCCTCGGCAACTCTCCTGGTAATGGGCTTTCCCTTATAGTGGCTCTTTTTGCGCTTGGCCCCAGATGATCGTTGGGAAGTGCGCGCTTTGAGTGCCTCCCACTTTAAATATGCACGGTAGCACAAGTCCTGTACCGCCCGCTTATCTTTCGTTTGAGGACCATTTATGCCGATCATCATAAGCGCTGAAAGTGTGTGATCCAACAATCTGTTCCGAAGCGCAGTCTTAATAATGCCCATCTTTGAAAAGCCTCGCTCACAACAAGCAGTGTTCAATGGTAAGATACAACGAATGCCCACAAAAAACTGAATATCTGCATATTCTGAAGGGTCCTTGGCCAGTCTAGGCGCCCAAAACTGCTCAAAGGTGTGCTCCCATATACGGTTGCTAAACATGATTTCTTTCATAGTGTCCCACTGCTCCTGCACTTTCTGTAAAGATGAAATAGGTACGTCAAACCCACTATGCACTTTTGAGAAATGCTCCACGAGTATAGCCAACTTCTCGTCCCCATAATCAGCTAAGTCCTCCGCACTCCTTGGAAAGTTGCCAGGGCTAAAAATATCCAACGCTGACATCAGAGGCTGAGAGGGGAAACGTTCTCCAAGCTCTGCGTGCAGGCTAGAAGCAAAGAGCTTGATATACAAAAAACATCGGTCGAGACTCTCAGGGTCCTTTTTCACCTGGATGACTCCGTGCTCGTGAGTGAACTCAAAGGTCGTAGAACTTTCAGGAGCTGTTGCCAAGTTGCGCTGGAGTGCTTTGAGTGCAGTACCTCCTGGCTTTGCAGGCTTCATATAATAAGCCTCAAGACCAACTCTAGTTCCAGATATGAGGTCCCCTGCAGCCTCGCAAAATCAATCGTATCATACTGAAAGCACCGACTCAAAGTGTTAAGCTTGCCCAAAATATCCTTATAAAAGCATAAGGTAGCCAAAAACTGAAGCGAAGTGACATGTTCATACAACATTTTGGCAACATCACTCTCGTGTGCAGCCTCTTCGAACTCTTCAACTAAAGCAGGAAGGGTGCGATGCTGGAACAGTCACACCGACCGCTTGCTTTGTGACTCTTCCTATAGTAGTGTGTATGACTGTCACCCGAACCCGAACCCTAACTGTTTATGCCCGTTATATCGGGTTAACTTATCAGCTTTAATACATTCTGAGAAAACTGATCACTGAGTGAATATATCCCGAGTCCTAGGGGTATATCCAACAGGTTTGGCCCCACGCACTCTTTATTTAGACACTGCGTAGTTTGGCCATGTCAGGCTAAACACCGACGCTTGAGATGGAGTGAGGGGCTCCTCTAGAGGCGCGGCGGAGCGGTATGGCCTAGTTACGCGACTGGTTGATTGGACTTACGGAGAGCTCGGGCTCGTGGCTGCTTGATTTTCCCGTACTACGCGTTGGTAGACGTTGGAATTTTGGTCGGATCCGACACCACGTTCCTTGGCCGCGTTGTTAGATCCACATGCACGTTTGGGGAATCTTTTGCGCCGCAGCTTTCCTTCTTTTCCTCGACAACCGCCTTACGACTTTTGGCCGCCGCTCCTTCCGCACCTCGCCACATTTACCCTCACTTCGTCTCTATAGTCTTCTACATCATGGTTGCGACTAGATTGACCTCAAGTATGGCGTCTCGCCGACGCTCTTTAGCTACAATTTTCGACTCCGCTGCCGCACGTAATTCCGTCACGCCGGCTACGCCGGCGCCTGCTGGTGTTCTGGTTGCGAACTCCGCCCAAGCCATATTCTTGGCGGGTGTTCGCTCACTCACGCGTGAGCGCTTCGACGAGAGCGTGGCGAAGCACGTCATCCGGAAATGCTTTCCCGACAAGCATGACCGATTTACGGGTACGGAGTCGAACGCTCAGGTGCTCCTCTCCAAGCTGGTGCCTGCTATCCAAGAGGCATTCGAGGCCGAGGACGCGCCGTTTGCCCCTATGTTCGACTTGGAGGACCCCACGTTGGCCGTGCGGCCCGAGGCCAACAAGCTCCTCTTCTCAACTCTCGAGCTCATTGTGTCTCCCGCCTCTCCAGCGGGTGACTGGCTCGAGGCGTCTGCGGCCTTGCACCCTCTGGACGGCAAGCGAGCCCTGCTGGAGCTCGCACGGCGTCTGCTGGACTCCGGTGCACCCTTCCAGGGGACATCGGACCTCCTTGGCGTCCGCTTTAAGGCCCACACCGACCCGTCCGAGTCCATCACGGACTTCAACGCGGCCTTACGGTCCGCCAAGAGGCGCAACACTCTCGACGATGACGAGGTGAACGAGCTGTTCCTCGCGGCGCTGGACCCGGGATTCTACGCGCCGGTGGTGTCACGACTCTTCACACACCAGCAGCGGGCGGCCGTGGACCTCCTCACCATTCAGCAATGGGTCCTCGAGTGCTACGCCAGACACGTGGCAGCCGGTACGCACACTGCCTCGTTCACCTTGTCCGCGGCAGCCGTGGCCACTGACGGCGACGCCTCGCAGCTGTCCGACCTCACGGCCATCATCCTCGAGGTGAAGCGGCAGCTGAAGGTCCTCACGGACAAGGTCAACGGACGGGGTTTTACCCCGCGGGCGGACAAGAACAAGATCGGCAACGGGGGAGGCGGCTCCGGTGTTCGTTTTGCAGCAGGTGACCTCCCGACGGGGGGGAACTGGCCGCAGTCGCAAGTGAGAAAGCGCGTTGCTTTCCACAAAGGGAGCGGTGACTTCATCCCGTTCTGCCAAAACTCGACGTGCAAGAAAGACGAGTCGCGGCACTGGCACCGTGACTGCCCGAACGGCGACAAGCATGGAGCTGGGGGGAAGCTTCCACAGCTTCTCCCTCGGTGACATCGAGAACGACTTGCTGGCGGAGCAGTTTCAGGAGGCCATGGACGAGCACGACGGCGCGCGGTTCGATGCGCTTTGCCTTCTAGCAGGGGGCAAGCCGGAGATGCTCGACGGCGTTTCGGCGTATTCCTTCGGGATCGAGCCGGAGCGGGAAGACGGTGCGTTGCAGGAATTCCTGCCCTACTGCCAGCCTGCCACCCACATGGGCGGCTTCACGGTCGGTGGTGTCGAGAGCGGGATCTCGGCTGCCGTTTGCACGCATGTCCGGGAGGACCCACCGCCGGCTCCACCGCCGGCGGCAATCGAGCATGTTTACCCGGACGAGTCGGAGGCGTCCGACACCGGTGACATGATGCCGGTGGACCCCATGCACGCGCACGAGCCCGACCTCTGCTTTGCGGACAAGATCGCACGGATGGGGGGACTCTCGATCACGGCTGCGGGCAAGGACTTCGCGATGCGGTACATGCACGCCGAGTCGGAGACCGACTCTTGCGACGGCGACGTGGACGACTCTGCAACTGGGTGTGACTCTATTGACGGTGAAAATGCGGTCCCGCGCCCTACAGCATCTCGTCCGGGATGCGGTGCACCGCCTTGGGGGTTTGCCCGCTCTTCGGCGATTGCGGTAATGCTTTGTGCGTTCTTTTGTGTATGCGCCACCGCGGCGCCGCTCACAGCTGCCGCCCCTGGCGAGGCATGTGCACCGGACCAAACCGGCCTGGAGGTCGGTGGTGCTGTAGAGACAACCAACAACGAGCCTGCTGCATTCACTTTTGCGGCGCCGGCTGCTATTCCGCCGCATCGGCAGACGCGGTATCGGGAGCTGCGACAGGGGTTCCACACTCTCCGCAATGTCCCGCGGTCGCCATGGCTGTATAATCCCGACCCTGATTATGTTCCACAGTCACCACCTTACCCGCCACCGCCGTACTCGTCCGATGACGAGGAGCAGAGCTCTGGAGACCATGCGGCGGCTGTGCGCGACGATCGACAGAATTCAGATTCCTTTTATGGCTCTACGAATGATTCAAACACGGCATCGACAACTTCAATTCACGGCACCATGGCTGTGCTGCGGACTGGCACAGCAGTGCCACCGCCAACTAGTGGCTAGCAAGTTAATCATGCCGCTCCTGCACAGTGAGATTGACCGTAGCTGTATGTGCAGAGGGGTCCGATCACGGACCGGTTTCAGATTTACAACTCTTGACTGGGAACCGCCCTGCCAGAAAGGACAGGCCTTCCCTTAGAGCCCAATTTCCACCGCTGTAGATGGTGTTTGTTCACAGGTTTCACCTTCGGCTAGCCAGTCACCACACTAGGTGGTGTGCTGGAACAGTCACACCGCTTGCTTTGTGACTCTTCCTATAGTAGTGTGTATGACTGTCACCCGAACCCGAACCCTAACTGTTTATGCCCGTTGTATCGGGTTGACTTATCAGCTTTAATACATTCTGAGAAAACTGATCACTGAGTGAATATATCCCGAGTCCTAGGGGTATATCCAACATGCGATACACAGAGTCAGCTGAGATACCCTTCGATAACCAACGAGTTTCTACGTCCTTTTCAACACCAGTTGGAGCAACGAAACCAAGGGCCTTTTGTATTCCTAGAAACCGTGATTTCCGCAGTCCTGAACGACCAAAATAAGTAGAAATAGCGTGAAGTGTGACGTCAAAATTCTCGAAAAACGCAATGCCAGAAGCAGCATCTTTTGAACACAAAGCCAGTTTGTGTGCTTGGCAATGAAAAGATAGTAAATATGGCAGACCTGCACGTAATCTAACCGCCACACCGGAAGTAGACCCTGTCATAACACTTGCACCATCACTCCCAAAAGCAAAAAAGCGCTCATATTCTAGGTCATAGCCGAAAACAGTTTCCTCAATTTTGCGTGTGATGCTAACCGCGTCAGCTTTTGGCAAGCCATGCAACCCAAGAAAACGAACGATCGGCTTTACTTCACGGATGAACCAGACATACATGCTCATCTGCTCCACAGTAGAAACATCTGTGCTTTCGTCTACCCCTATGGAATACGTAGGCGACAGACGAACGTCTTGCCAAATATCGTCACGAACCACATCTGCTAAGCACATTATGAATTGGTGGCACATATCTTTGTTCCTGTAAATATCAATTCCGATGTTCATGGTTTTGCCCAAATCATCACAAATATACAGATTTTCAACAGCGTTTGTGAAACTCTCGAAATTGGCGGTTGCGACATCTGTTTTGGCTAGTGTGTATGCGATATTCATGCAGATCAAGACTCCCGTCTTCTCTCGAAGCACCGCATTTTTCTTCGCTATCTCCCACTGCTCACATTCCTTCCTAGCATTCTCTGTGGCGTGTAAGTGCTGCTTCTCAGCATCGTGCTCTTTGATCCGCCCCAATCGAATACTGGAGCAGCCGAGAGTAAAAGAAGTCCGAAACCCAAACTGAATGCAAATTGAGCATGTCATCACAGATTTCTCTTCATCATAATCGAGCCAAGATCTATTATCCTTCCACATAGGCAAAAACTTACGGTCTTGCTCCTTGCGAGGTTTCTGCTGAACCGTAACAAAATCGGAATGATCATTGGTCACAGCTCCGTGCTTTCGCTTGTAACCGGGACGCTTTTCCAGATTTTCTGAGGGCACCTCGATAAGTTTGCCTTTCCCTTTACTAAGATCTGCGACACTCGCAGAAGTAGAGGCTGCAGGGACACTATCAATTTGTAAAGCTGAAGAATTTGTCGGTGCCTGGGTCTCAGACTGTGCGGCACGTTTCGCTGATTTCGTTTTCTGCACAGCAAGGCGACTGCGACTAGTTACAGTCCTTTTGGTTGGAGGAGCTGCGGAATCTTTCCAAGACAAAAAGGATTTCGAGGAACGCTGGCTAGAACTCGGCTTATCACCGGATGAGGTTGAAACAACTGTGTCCTGTGAGACTGTTATTGGAACCTCATCCATGGTGACTAGAACTGTCTGAGTTTCTGTATAGCTGGAATCTGCGTATGGGAAAAAACGGCGGAGTGCGAAATATATCAGGGGCGCAGCAGGAGATGCTGTTTCTGTTTCTGTGATGGCAGCGTCTTGAATTGCAGAAACAGTGTTGTGCTCCCCAGCCCAAGTGAGGCCAGAGACATTCTGCGTGGCGTAAGGAATCTGATCTTCGATAAGATATGTATCTGTTTTGCCATGCGAGGGGTCTGAAGAAAAGAATATCGGACGCTGAGCGAAGAAAAAATTGTGTTGAAAAGCGGGGATCTCTTCTTCTAAATGAATGAACTCCTGTTCTCGCACGGTGAGATCAATCTGTCCGATTGAGGAACCTGTTTCCAAAACTGAAGAAGAACCACTCCCAGCAGTAGGAGACGCCGAAACGTAGGAAACTGACGTAAAGAAAAATAGAGGTAAAAAAGGAGCTCCATTCTGCTTCGTAATACCATACTGCTCCGACGGTCTGCGCTGAAAACCTACTTGTAGAATGAGTGAATTCCCTCCGCTCGCTGCAACTCGTAGCATGCACGCATATGGCCCTTCGGATGGGAGAAAATCGCGAGTACTCGCGGTCAAGCTCACGGTACTCGCGATATGGATCAGATTACGGATCCAGGGGCGTAATTTTTCTTTTTTC
Source organism: Cymbomonas tetramitiformis (assembly GCA_001247695.2). Lineage (NCBI taxonomy): Eukaryota > Viridiplantae > Chlorophyta > Pyramimonadophyceae > Pyramimonadales > Pyramimonadaceae > Cymbomonas > Cymbomonas tetramitiformis. The sequence continues at coordinate 45,578 of LGRX02028928.1, read as the reverse complement.
TTTTCAGATTACGGATCGGCCCCGAGTCGGTCCAATCTCGCTGAGCCTGATATTTCGAAATACGTTCGGCCCCCAGTCGGTCCAGTCCCGTTCGATTCGGCCCGGCTAAATTGAGGTGGGCATCCAACGATTTGTACGATCGGCCCGATGTCGGCCCAATCGGCCAGCACCATTTTAAGTCATTTCCAGGGTGAATGCGGTTCGGCCCCAAGACGATTTCTCCATCGGCCCCACGTCGGCCCGGACCTGTTTTTGGCGACTGAGTTCGGCCCGGGGCCGGCCAATCGCGGTAAGATATCTTCCCTGACGAGGACGCCGATGTAGCCGTCAGGCGTTACTTGCAGGAGCAGGCGAAGTTGACCGACGAAATCTACAAGGCGCGTCTGCATCGTGCCTGGGCCAAGAGCATCCGCGAGGACGTTCTTGGTGACAAGAAACACCATTTCGTTCCGCGGTACGGGCGACGCTGGCGTTCTTTCCGGCCTGGTGGTGCAACTACGTACAGAGTTCGAGTCGGCTGGGCTGGAGCTGAAGTCCTTTGATCTCGACGACCCCCTTACCCCGGTTGTGAGCCGGGTGAATGGCCTTCTGTACGACGTGCTGGCTCTCGTGGTGGAGAAGCACAACAACGCGTATGTTTGGCTTACCGGTACGGATGCTTCGTCTGACCGAGATGGCCGGCGAGCTTTGATCGACGTCATCAAGGGCTGCGTGCCGGTGGCGCTACGGGAGTCGCAGCAGGAGGAGCATGCAGCCGTGCGTTACCCCGCGAACCGTAGACCCGCAGCCGATTTTGGCGCGGGAACAACGTTTGGTGCGGGATAACAGGGCCTCCGACTGGACGCCTACGGAGGCTACGCGGAAGCCTGTACACCAGACCTGACCCGGCGTTCTACGCTGCGGTTAAGGTGCGCTACCCCATGGCTGCCGACTTGGCTCATGTCCCGTTGGCCTCGCTCCGCTCCATGGTGGTAGAAATCTACCAGGCTTGGGCTCAGACTGACACGGGGAAGGCGGTTTCTGGCGCGGACGGCATCTCCGCGCGCACCTCTCCAGCAGCGAGTACGACGCCCTCCTCGTGAAGATCACGGAGCTGAAGGAATTGGTACAGCGGCAGCACGGGGGGGGTGCTCCGGTGGTGCGGCAACAGCGGGTGCAGCAGCAGCAGCAGCAGCGTGCGCAGCAGCCGAGGGGCTTCCGTGTGGGGCAGCACAAGGCGCCACCTGTGGGATTCGACCGGCACACCACTGAGGATTTCTGTTAAGGGTAGGGTGCCAGAAGGTTTCAAACCATTTTTCTGGAATTAAATTTCATAACAAAATCCATATTTAACCGATACACAAAGTAACTAACTTTCAAAAAATCTTAGAGGCGAATTTTGCAACATGACCCCCTATTTTTATTGGTTAGGATCCAAGAATGGTGAGTCAACGTGACATAAAAAAAACCTCAGGAAAAGTTATCACGTCATTTTCGAGAAATATTTTTTATAAAATCAAATAGTGATAATTTAGTATATGCAATCGATACATAAATTCTAAAAATAAATCTACGTGATAACTTTGCCTGAGGTTTTTTTTATACCACGTTAACTCACCATTCTTGGATCCTAGCCAATAAAAATAGGGGGTCATGTTGCAAAATTCTGCGCTATAAATTTCAACAAGTGGCAGCTTTGCAATGAAAATTTAATTGTGTTAACTATGGAAATTGTGATCAATACTTTTTAATTCGTGAGATCACGGCACCCTACCCTTAATAAAGTGTTAAAAAGTGTTAATTATGTGTTAAAAAGTGTTAACGGGTAGGAACTGTTAATATTGGTGGTATAAATCCCGGTGGTAAATAATGATTGGCTTGGGCGAAAGTTAAGGAATTATATAATTCATGTTAACAGAATGTTAACAGAATGTTAACAGAATGTTAAATTAACACAATTTTAACAGAATGTTAACACTTAATCGGAGGGGTGCCGGAGGGAGTTGAAATAGGCCCCCCTCGCGAGATCGTTACACATGTAAGGAATATTAACAGAAAATTAACACTTTTAATAGGAATCATACACGTGGCACTCGGATTAACAGTTTTGCCGGATACTAACACTTGGCAGACTGTAAACGGTCATAAATTAACAGATTTGACCGGATCGTCCACGTGGCATGACTATTAACACTAGCACCACTAGATATTAACAGAAATTCCAGATTGTTCCACGTGGCATGTATATTAACACTAGCACCACTAGCTATTAACAGAAATTCCAGATTGTTCCACGTGGCATGCTAAGAGGGACCGCCGATGCTACTAAAAGTACCACTGGAACAGATACGTTCCATGTGGCAAGCAGGCATTCGCTATCTACACAGAGCAACTGGACGGAGCTGATGAAGCTGCGCAAGAGTTCGGTGTCCTCCTTCGATTGCTGCGCGGAGCTGATGAAGTAGCTTGCGCTATTGCTTCTTGCAACGTACCGCTTTCATCCCCGGCCATAGGTAAGTCGCGTGTAGAGGTACGCGGTTTCCAGGGGGGCGATGGATAATGACCTTGGTTTCGAGACGGCTTACCGGTAGGAGAAGGGTACGTTTTTCTGCCTCGTTGCACACATACACGCCCCGGCTGTTCATGGTAAGGTCCTCAACAGTGGGGTAGGCGGTCACCATAGCCAGGTGGCACACGGTGTCGTTGGCGGCGGAGTTTTCGGCGGAACGCTTCAGGAAGATCAAGTAGTAAGCCTCCACGGTGCCGTACTCAAAAGCGTCGGCCGCGCATGTACTCAAAGCCACGTTGAAGGAGATACGCGTTTTTGCCCGGGTGTAAACCCGGGATGTGAAGTCCTCATCGCCTCTTCGCATGCGCGAGAATCGAAGGACGTCCATGGCATCCAGGGAAGGGCTTGCGTGATCGCCATAAAGGGATCGGACGCACCCCACCAGTTCCCGGTGCAGACGACCCCCCTCCTCGTTTGCCAACGCAGCGGTTGGTACACCGTCGCGGACGAGATAGTGGCCGGTGTCAAGGAGATGGCACACCTTGGATGAATCGTCAGCCCGGGTGGTCCCAGAATCATGGTATTCGCCGCCCTTGGCCATGGCCATCTCCGTGAGCATGTCCGGAAGGAAGCGGATCCCTTCGTAGCTCCACGCCATGTCGTCCACCGCCTCTTTCGTGAGATACGCGTTCGCTATGCACGTGTCGATCGCCTTACCTCCGACCGGGGCTGGCACCACCCCCTTGCTGTCGCCCAGGAGACGCTCGACCCAGAGCTCGTTGGTGCTGCTCACCACGCCGGTTTCCTCCTCTTGCTTGCACAAGTGAACGACCGCCATGCGCAGATTCAACGTCAACATGTTCATGGGGCATTGCTGTTCCACAATCACCGCAAAGGCCCACAGCTCTTTCCCGGCCTCCTTCCGGGGCTCCGCACGGGACTGGAGGTCCCCACACAATCCTATTGCAGGCCCTCTCATAAAGTAGAGCACCGCCCGCCGCAAAGTCCACCAAGCCTTGTCCAACTCCCGATTCAAGTTCTTCAGAACATCCATGAACACCATCGGACTGAAAATCAAGATAAAGTTCAGCATGTCCTCCATGGTGTAGTTCCCTGCAACAGCGAGCTTTTTACAGATGTTAAGAACCGACTCATCCTCCCCGCGTATGAAATGACACCAACAAACTAACAACAGTGCATACATATATACCTGGTTGTAGTAGCATTCATCCCTACGGTTAGTAGGTGTGGCCATTTCCTGCCGGTGCACACAAACATGGTTGCACGCGGACCGGGCGTATAAGGTTGGCGCATCTGCCACGCCCGTTCCTACTAAACAAGGCACATGCAAGGTGATGGGTGTCGGTATCCGTGGTTAGATCCGGGTGCTCACCCGCGTATTGCACGAAGTCCTGGTACTCCCGGTGCATGTCATGCGGCGCGGTCAGTCCCTTTCCGTTGGCCTGCAACTGCTTCAGTTGCATGGGTGAGAAATAGCACGTGTTTTGGCAATTGTTCACCTTGTTTCGCAGCATTTTCAGGAACTTCTTGATGACGCCGTAACACATCATGTGCATGAACGGCAGCACGTACCCGTAGATGGGGTCAAAGTATTCCAGCTGCTCTAACGGGCCGGCTGCATATCGGCCGGTTCGCATCGGATCCACACCATCCTCCGCGGTCAGCCTCACCAGTTCCTTGTGGTCCTCCTTCGTTAACCACACACTCGGATCATTGGCATACAACACCTCCCCTTCGTCCAAGTATGTCTGCGAGATGGGGTTCGCATAGCCCAAGCAGTACATACCATTACCGTTAGGGCCCTTAGTGGCCTCCCAGATGCTTTTGAAGTCGTTGCGCCTTGCCGCCACGGGAGCGAACTTCCCCAAGTCGTTACGCGCAATCGTATCGCAGTAGCATAACATCAGGAACACGCTGAACTGTTCATGCCACACCTGGAAGTACCCGTCATACACCCTGAAAGGGGTTTGGTCAGCATCGGCATGGCCCTTACTCAGTTGTTTCAGCTCTTCCATCATGGGTTCTAGCAACACGTCGACGTCCTTCCAGTGTTGACGTGGGCCAGGGGCAATCGAGATCACACCGCAGTGCTTCATCTTCACACGTTCCTGCGGATACCCTCCATTGCACACGCAGTCAAGCGCAATAGCCTATGATCTCTTCAAGCCGCGCTGGAGCGTCACACCTCCGTGCGCGCACACTCGTGTAGATGTTGACTGCGGGTTGGGCTTTGTCACACGTCGTGACGCACTACCTACCTTGGGAGGGAGGTCCGCACTTCGCATCGCGCCGAACCGCGTGGACCAGTTCCTGCGATGGCAACGCGCTAGTCAGTTGCGGTCCTTTCACCCATCAGGCATCGCCCATCGGCAACGTTCGTATACAATCAGCCGCGGCACTCGTCCGTTACAAGGAGTAAGAACATCGGCACGGGTCGCACTGTTTGTCATGCTTCTTTGCTTGTCCGTCGTCCTCTCCATATTCGATGCCCATACCAGTTCGTAATACCCCTGGTTTCTCCTGGTTCCCACTCGGCGTCTCACGCAGTAGTCTGCCACCGACGCTAGGGTGCTCGTTTACTCGTAGCCCGTGCGGACTGCTCATGACACAAGCGTTTTCGGGAGCTCTGGCCGTGGGACTCGCACGCTGCTTAGCAAAGTCGTAGTCCATCATCCAGCGCCGCACCAGCCGCTTCACGGTGAAATAGAAGTAGTACTCCTTGGGACGATACTCCTCCCCGCGCGCCGTTTTAACAACGTCGTACCTCTCCTCCGTGCACCACTCTGTGGGCTCGCCATCCGCCCCACGCTTCGTGGGCACGCCGCATACCTCTTGCACCCTCTTCCCGGGCTTTCCCTCCCCGTTTTGCCATGCGAAATTGCGGTGGAACTTGGGACACACGTGTATCGCATAGTCCCATACGCTCTCCGCACCGAGCGCCCGTCTCATGTGCCATAGCGATCCCGGCAGGTTGCAAGTATTGCCGCCCAGGAGCATCTTCAGGACTTTCAGGAAGGTGTCGAAATGGTCATCAGTCCACCTCTGTCGCCTTTTCATATCCATGAAGTACCATACGGCCTCCTGCACGGTCACTCCGTTCGGACTCGCCTTCCCGTGCGTGACCAGCGGTTGCGACTGCTTTCCTGCTGCTAGGTTTGGCACGTCCGTGACACACAACGTAATCGCGGGGTCGGGCTCAGCCTGCAGGGCCAGCGCAATGTCCTGCACGGACTCCGTCGCCATACTGATTTCGGGATTCATATCCACCAGCACTGTCAACTCCTGCTTACAATGGCAGTCACACCACCAGCGCTCCCCGCCATATTACTACTTCACGCACGCTCACGCATCGTTAGTGGGTTACAGGGGAAACATTTCGGTGCCAGTATGGGCAGGGCGGGTTGCATACCTCAAACAAGAAGTCTGGCAGATGAAGCATATCCTCTGTAGGCGTATTCATTTCTTCGTCCGCCACAAGGTGGGTCTTTTCCAGAGCTTCTACGACATCTTCCACAACGATGTCCTGGTTCTCCTTCGCCTCCTCCCAGTATTCCTTCTCAGCCGGGGAGGGCACCGATCCGCAGAACATTTCCCCAAATGCCATCAGGCCGGACATCAGCGTGCACTCCGGCAGCTGCTGCAGTGGGCAATTGAGATCCGCCGCCAACAGGTCCCTCATGTCGTGGTTAACCTGGTTACCGTTTGTCCCAGCGCCACCTACCAAGTTGCCGCTACGCCACCGATCAGTACGGCTTCTGGTGTCCGGTTCCTCCATCACCACGTCCTGCCCTTCATCCGAACTCAGGAGGACGTCAAACGATCCAGTCTCCCCGTAGGGTGCCGGCACACCGCACACCCTGTTCCTGGCATCGAGCGCCACTCCAAGGCGGCGCGTGCGTGCGAGAAGCACGTCTGACCTCCGTTCTGCCTCTTTGTGCCATTTCGTCGCCGTCTTCGTTGGCATCTGCAAGTCTTCTAAGGTGAAGACGGAACGGATGCTCTGCCTCTCTTTCACGATGTCCGACGTGCTGTGTGCTTGGCGCGCCAAGTCTAGTAGGCGTTGGTCGGACACGTGACTGCTATCCCAAGTGGTGGAGGGGGCGCTCGCTTCACCAGCAGCAGGTCGGGTGGCTGCTTGTCGGGGGGCTTCAGCTGTACCAGGGCGTCCGCCATCCTCGGGTGGCATTGCCTCCCGCCGGGGCTTGATGCGCCCTCTGTCGTCAATTGTGTACCCGAGGTCCGGCAGACGACCAGCGAGCTGATTGACCAGGTCGCGCTTCGCCATAGCTTGGTCCTTACCCCGGGCAGATCGCGGGATCCAGCCATTATCCACACCAAACGTTGAAACTCTCGGACGTTCGCTTGCACCCATGGCCTTCAAGCGATCCTGAATCACAGCGTCGTCGGGGAAGGAGAGTCCCTGAAAAATAGAGCAATGGAGGAAGGAGGGTGTTGGATACGAAAATAAAGGCATCAACATGCACCGCAAGTCCATGTGCCGTGCGTGCGCTGGCCACTCAGTTGATTCATGCATTGCACACATGCTGGCAGGGTGCGTGCGCGCCGTATGGTGGTATTATACACATGCAACATGCAACAAGTGCCGTGACGCAGGTGCACGAGGTGCCAGCACCGCTCTCAGCACCAGTGTTCACGGCTTAAGACGGAGTCCCATACCATATCGCAATTACAATATACCCGGTGTTACGGTGATTGACCCGAAGCAGCTTTCGGCATGGTTCATCACATCCACAAATAAACAGGTATAAGTTTGTTGGCTGTACCATCGGCGCGCATTCCACCAGGTACTAACTACAGTACTACTGCCTACACACTGTATACAACATGCCGTCTCAGCTTGCTTTAAGAGGTGCGCAGATCTGCCGCGCCGCATCTCTTCGGACTTCCGCGGCACATGTCTTCGTTTCGGGTGAAGCTTCAAATTCACACATCCTCGGCTGCAAGCCTGCGAAGGAAAGCGTGGGGCACATCTTGTATCAGCCCCCCCACCCACTCTCACCCTAAAACACCTGTAGGCCGACTTGATTCGAGGAATTGCCAACACACTAATAAAGAGAGTGAGTCACGCACCTGGTTGCAGTCCGCGGCTGTCGTCGTTGGCCGCTCGAAGCAGCCTCGGCCGGCAGGTCGAGGCGCAAGGCATCCGGGACCGTGGAACGCTTCTTTAGCAGCTCCGGCAGCTTGTCCATAGGCAACGCTTCTCCGGTAGAGGTGATGTACACGAGCCCCTCCTCGGAAACGTGCACATTCGGCACGGTGCGCACGTGCATCTTGGCAAGCTGATTCTTGTTCTCAGGGCGAGAGTCAAACTCGGCATGGAAGGGAGCGAACTCCATGTACACCGCGGCTACTTTTACGGGGAGGTGGCTGCCATCATCGTGCCCCGCCACCATGAAGTAGTAATCATGGTCGCTTGACCATTCGTCGTTGGTGAGGGCATGCACTGATCGGCCAATTGAGCCGGAGAGGACACCGCCCGCATGCTCCATTTCGAACATTGCTCCGTACACGTTGTCCGCCCACGCGATCCCTTTACACTTCCCGTCCAAGGACTTCTTCATCTCCTTGGTCCACTTCGTTACATCAGCATCTTTGGGGAGGTCCTTAACACGGTTCTTCTTAGCGCGTTCGAGGGCCTGCAGCCGTATGTTCTCAATCAGCTCGGGCATGCCTTGCCCGGACACCTGCACCTGGCGACTGTCGGCTGGAGGGGCGCTGGCTGTGCGTGTGGCCCCTGCAGAAGACGCCGTCCGCGCCTTGCTCTGTCGCGGAGGGACTGTAGGGGGGGCGTTGCGCTTTTTACTGATTGCCTGCTGGAGGAGGGACATGGCAGCGTTGGCCGCCACCCGTGGCTTCAAGGCAACCGTGAGCGCTGAGTTCATCGGTTTCTCCAGCACCGGTGGCAAGTGCTTGTAAGCGCCGAATGTGTAAGGCTGCGGCAATGTTTCCAGCACGTTCTTGTAAGTAATTGCTTGGAGCTTGCCATCCGCGGCCAGACGTTGCATGTGCTCCAGAAGACGCTCGTCGGATACTTCGTTCAGCAATTTCAGCCCTGCTGCCGGCGTAGAGTCGGCCGCGCTCAGGGCGTTTATTTGCAACTGTCTTGCCGCTTCGAGCATAGGTTTCATCCTGTCTTTGTTCCTCTGCATCGTGACTCTCCTGCTGCGCTCAAACTCTGGGGTCTGTACAGGTGATGGGTTGTTAGCGGGGGCCTGTGGGCCACTGTCGGAAGGCTTCTCTTGGAAACCCACCGGACCGTGGCTCAGCGGGGACACCGCGGGTTCCGCGGGAGGGGCAGATTGCAGGCAGTCCCGTGCAAGGACACCCTGCTTTGCTGCTTCAACGGCGCGCTGCGGCTGTTGCTGGACCCCTTCCTTGGCGGTCGGTTGCCAGGATTGCACGGTGGACGCGGCCTGCACCAAGCTGGGAATCGAGGGAGGTTCTGGGGGTGGGAATGCCAGATCAACGGTGGCAATCTGTGGGGGCGCCCTGGCTGGAGGGGGCGGCAATAGCGTACTCGCCGGCGCCTGGGCCAACGTCCCGGTTTCCGCTGGTCACAGCAGCGTCAACAGCTCTGCGACGTGCTGCATCCACGGGTACTCGGGATTGACATTGGCCTGGTACCGGGGGGCTGGTGACACATGTACCGTCCGGGAAACCGTGTCCACCATGAACCATGGACAGTGTGCACGAAGTTCCTGTGTGACATTTCCGATAAACACCGCCGGCCTTGCTGGCCCTGTTGGACGTGGGGCCGCGGCCTGCACGGCTTCAGACGGGGCAGTGCTCGGTGGCGCTAGGGCTCGCACAGCAGTAGGTGGGGGCGCGTCGTTCGTGACATGAACTAGGGCTGTACTCCGTGACGCCGGGGCTGGCGCTGTTGGAGGAGGGGGCGGTTCGCTATTGACGGGCAGGTTCGGGCCGGTCCCCTGACATGCCTTCTTCCACAATTCGGGGAACCGGGCCTTGATAGCAGCGATCTCCTTCTCGGTAGGGAACGCGAGGGTGGTATGCCCCAACTGACTGTTCTTGGTTTGCACGAAGCGGTAGACGGTTGTCAGGTGCTGTAAAATCTTGGGTTCGCACTTTTCACATGGGGACGCCGGGTCGGGGGAATCCGCGATGCACTTGCCCTGGGATGAGCAGTGCCTAACCCAGGTTAGGACGATGAAGCCATATTGCGAGATGACACTGTGCGGGCTGCCGAGTACCGCGTTATTCAGGTCAATGGCTCCCTTAGTACGCACTCTGGCTGCGGAGTAGATCACGAAGTAGAACTGCTTAGGACGAGTACGGTCGAGCGGGAGGCGCCCACTTGGAGAAAGACCGCGGTGCGCCATGCGGTCGGCTGGCCAGAACCACAGTGTTCCCATGGGACCCCCGAGGTGAACACGACGGAAGGGAGCCGAAGTGGGATCGCCATGCCTGGAGTTTTGAACCACGAGGCTGTAATCCATCGAGCAAAACCTGTCCCAATGGCAGGCCCGCTGCGTTTCGGGTAGCACCTCCGTCAGGCATTGGGCCCTCAGCAACAGGCCACATGAGAACACGTCGTAATCCGGCCAGCCCCAGGATCCCTTGCCTGCCTTGGGAAAGATGGTATCGGTGTGAAGGAACTGGATTTTGCTCTCGACGTCCCGCCCTAGAGGCGTCGGCTTGTCGTAGGTCCGCTTCACCACCATTCCCGTAGCTTCAAGAATCCCAGACCGCAGCCTGTCGTCCACAAGGCCATGCTTCACGGTGGTGAAGATGGATGGGAATAGCCAGTGCCCAACATGCCAGTTGGCCTGTATGGTATAGCGCGCGCCCTCACCCAGTTCGTGAGATCCAGATGTGAAGTCCGCGCCGATTTCCTTATGAGAGAACAGGACCTCAGCCCTCAGCAACTGGTAGTCTACCACATACTTCATGAACACGGTGAGCATAGCATTGAACCCGTCCGTGTGCTCACTACGTTGCCGCGCGAGCTCATCCTCGCACTCCGTTTTTTCCTGGGTCGCGCGCATCATCGAGGCATCCACGACTTGCACCCAGTCACGAGGGTCGCCCACAGTGTCCTCCATTGTAACGCCAGCTGTCCCTTCCTTGGACACCTGAACAACCGGCTTCAACACTCCCTTGCGCCACAGCGCGTAGTGCTCCCGGAGGGTAAGCAGGTTTTGCTCAGATGTATCCTTGTGCCACGTACCATACAGCTCCTTCCAACTGGCACTGGCATCCAGGTGCCGGTTGCAAATGTCAATGATTTCCTTCAGGACGACCTCCGAGCAGGCCGCATCCAGCATCTGCACGGACCACTTCCAATCGAAGGTGCATGCCTCCCCGTCTTCCACGGTGCCCTCTGCCGGGGGAGGGCGATCAGACAGATACGCCCACCATGGCAAGTCGCGCAGGTCATCAGGTGTCAGGTTTTTGGGCATAATAGGCAGAAAGCCTGCATCGTTGTGCCCGACTGGTTTCACGGTGTCGGGAGGCTTGATCCTATGGACATGATCCTCTAGTAGTTCTTCCTCGACTTGTTTAGATGCAGCGTCATCGCCGTGGGCAACCTCGGGCGGGCAGTCGGGGAACATCTGTGCGACAGCACGCAACACGAACACCGTGTGACTTCCTCAGCAACGATATGCCACCGGGAAGCGCACAACATGTAGTTGCATGCAAACGACAGGAGTATATACATGGCGAGCACGGCAAAGCTCCCGAGAACAATATGCCCCCCATAGGAAACCCTCCGTGCACCTGTGTGTTAACCGGTGTGGCTCGTAACATTACCGGATAGGAATTCTCTATACGAGCTCGCACATACGCAAGAACCCCAAGACCCCTAGAGACAATAATGATGAGGTAGACCATTCATAGGAGGCAGACGCGTGCATATAATAAGCTGGACACTAGCCTTGCAAAAGGTCACCATCCGGTAGGCAAATGCATGTATGTGTAGGTGAACACGAAACGAAAACACTTAAAACGACGAGAAGCATACCACGCTGGCGACGGTATGTCCCCAGCGTGACCTCCGGCATATATGAAGATCACCCTTTAAAAAACAGGGACAACAGGCTTGCATAACCGGCGCATCGTTGCGCGACCGGCCCGTTGGCGATCAGCGCACGCGCTACACGGTCCGCAGAGGCTTCAACACATAAACAAATGCAACCCGGTGAACACGAAATATGAAAGACTTCAAACGACGAGAAGCATACCACGCTGGCGACGGTATGTCCCCAGCGTGACCTCCGGCTTATACGAAGAACACCCTTAAAAAAACAGGGACAAGAGGCTTGCATAACCGCCGCATCGTTGCGCGACCGGCCCGTTGGCGATCAGCGCACGCGCTACACGGTCCGCAGAGGCTTCAACACATTAAAAAATGCAACCCGGTGAACACGAAAAATGAAAGACTTCAAACGACGAGAAGCATACCACGCTGGCGACGGTATGTCCCCAGCGTGACCTCCGGCTTATATGAAGATCACCCTTAAAAAACAGGGACAAGAGGCTTGCATAACCGCCGCATCGTTGCGCGACCGGCCCGTTGGCGATCAGCGCACGCGCTACACGGTCCGCAGAGGCTTCAACACATTAAAAAAATGAAACCCGGTGAACACGAAAATGAAACACTTCAACCAACCGGAAGCAGGCCAAGCTGGCGACGGTATGTCCCCCAGCGTGACCTCCGGTAGGCAAATGCATGTATGTGTCTAGCGCGTTATGCGTGATGCGATAGGAATACATACATGGACCAATTTGTTTACGGCAATGTCGGCGCTATATTTACATGTATACATTTGTCATGTTCACATGTCGGCCCTATTGGAAATCACTAAGCCGGCTCAATACGAGGCGGTAAATCCTTCTCACCGACGGTCTGGATCCTAGTGTGCTCAAACGTGCGCAGCAGGTTCCCGGCTGTCGGACGCTTGTCCATGTCTACGCGGAAGCATTCCTTCAGGCGCTGCATGAGTGCATGCTTCATGAATCCATTCTGCGGTTTCGCTTGACATAGGATATAGTCCCATTGGTGACGTTCGCCACCAGCCTGCGGGTGCTGGAAGAGCTGGACCAGGAGTCCACTCACAGACCACATGTCTCCTGGCCTGCTCGGGCCGTGATCCCGGTGCTCAGGAGCAAGATAACGGCGGTCCTCTCGACCGAGAGGACGCTCGTCATGCGCAGACTTCAGGTTTTCTCGATCGACGCAGCCAACTCCGAAGTCGATGACTCGCAGCGTGATGCCGCCCGCGGACACGCACGGTAGCGCTTCGGCAACGACCACATTGTTACCCTTGACGTCGCCGTGCACGATACCCTTGGAGTGCAACTGCGAAAACGCCTTCAGCAACTCCTTGGCAAGTAGCAGCTTGACCTCCAAGGTTAATCCACCCTCAGGCGGAACCCGCATGAATTCCCACAGCGTCCGGCCGCGATCGGGCATGAGGAGGAACGGAACTGGCCCGACCTGCAGCGCTTGCCGAGTTCTGGTCTCCACACCATACCGTGAACAGGGCACGACGTAAGTGGGTGCTGCTTCCGACGCCAGTTTTGTCATGACTAGCTCCTGCGCACACCGCTTGAACTCCTTGGGCAGCTGCTTGGTCTTGGGGTGCGGCTTTAGCCCCGAGGTTTTGCAAAACCTTTTGACCACGACCCGGTCCGTGCGGTCCAGTGTGCAACCTCGTGTGACGGCGCCGTACGCGCCACTCACCCGTTCGGCATCTTTCGGCTCGAGGATATTCGTCGGTTCCACATGGGAACACCCCGCGCGCATGGCGACGTGACTTAGAAACGGGATGCCCTCGGACACGGTGCGAATTTGGTTTTCCAGATACTCCTGGAGACCCTCGTCATAATGCCTGTTGTCTGCAGTAGTGATTCGTTGCTGCTGGCGCTTCAGGAAACGATTTGTGCGCCGTTTGAATTTTTTCCCCCGCTAGCAAACAAACCGCAAACCCAGGGTTGTTGGTTAACCTGGATCAGTGTACCGTGTGTATATACGGTGTGGGATATTGCGGCCACCCAATGCACACACGGCGGCAGAAGGTGGCGCACACCGAAACATGTTGGACAACGCAAAGAACCGGACTGATGGGAGCGATATGCCCCCTAAGATAGCATGCCTGCCTAGGACTTGTCCGCTGTGTCACAGGTTAGGTGTCGGTTGCGGACACCACGGTATCAGCAACATCGGAGAGGTATGCTGGAAGGTAGGCAAAACGGACGCACACCGCGGCCACCTTCCGCGCCCGGCCCGTTGGCGGGCCACCGACGAGGTACGAGTACGGCACAGCCACGGTTCAACTGAGAGCGGCGGGTCTCGCAACCGGACATCTTTGGACACACCCCGAACCGGACAGGAGGACTCCGGGGGACGATATGGACGAGGCACGCTCGCGCGAGGAAATAACCCGCAGCTTGCCGTGAGGTGAAACGCTTAAATTCCGCGGGTCCGTTGCGCGCACGGCCCGTGGGCGTGCAGCGCACGAGCAACACGGTACACGTCACGGGCGTGAGGTGAAACGCTAAAACGCCGCGGCTACGAGGCGCGCACGGCCCGTTGGCGAGCAGCGCACGAGCAACACGGCACGCGTCACAGGCAGCCGGTGGTGGAAGCCAAAATAAGAACCGGGGGTCGGCCTGCAAGATGGATGACCGCATACTCGTTCGTTGGGAATGAAGTGTGTATATTTAGGGGGGGGGCGGGGAAAACGCAGCAGGAAGCGGGAATGGCGGGTGCAATGCGTACCTTGCTGCCAGCCGCAGCCGCCGCGTCTTCAGCAGCGGGGGGGGCGGAGGCACCCCCTCCAGCTTCGGCTGCGGTCGCTGATGGAGCTTCCTAAGTAGGACGCAACAAACAACCGGAAGCACTTCATCATCCAGAAGACGACCGCTGGCGACGGTATGTCCCCAGCGTGACCTCCGGCTTATATGAAGATCACCCTTTAAAAAAACAGGGACAAGAGGCTTGCATAACCCGCCGCATCGTCGCGCGACCGGCCCGTTGGCGATCAGCGCACGTGCTACACGGTCCGCAGAGGCTTCAACACATGTAAAAAAATGAAACCCGGTGAACACGAAAATGAAACACTTAAAACGACGAGAAGCATACCACGCTGGCGACGGTATGTCCCCAGCGTGACCTCCGGCTTATATGAAGATCACCCTTTAAAAAAACAGGGACAAGAGGCTTGCATAACCGCCGCATCGTTGCGCGACCGGCCCGTTGGCGATCAGCGCACGCGCTACACGGTCCGCAGGGGCTTCAACACATAAAAAATGAAACCCGGTGAACACGAAAATGAAACACTTCAACCAACCAGAAGCAGGCCACGCTGGCGACGGTATGTCCCCAGCGTGACCGCCGGCTTATATGAAGAACACCCTTAAAAACACAGGGACAAGAGGCTTGCATAACCGCCGCATCGTTGCGCGACCGGCCCGTTGGCGATCAGCGCACGCGCTACACGGTCCGCAGAGGCTTCAACACAGTAAAAAAATGAAACCCGGTGAACACGAAAATGAAACACTTCAACCAACCAGAAGCAGGCCAAGCTGGCGACGGTATGTCCCCAGCGTGACCTCCGGCTTATATGAAGAACACCCTTTAAAAAACAGGGACAAGAGGCTTGCATAACCGCCGCATCGTTGCGCGACCGGCCCGTTGGCGATCAGCGCACGCGCTACACGGTCCGCAGAGGCTTCAACACATTAAAAAATGAAACCCGGTGAACACGAAAATGAAACACTTCAACCAACCAGAAGCAGGCCACGCTGGCGACGGTATGTCCCCAGCGTGACCTCCGGCTTATATGAAGAACACCCTTTAAAAAAACAGGGACAAGAGGCTTGCATAACCGCCGCATCGTTGCGCGACCGGCCCGTTGGCGATCAGCGCACGCGCTACACGGTCCGCAGAGGCTTCAACACAGTAAAAAATGTAACCCGGTGAACACGAAAATGAAACACTTCAACCAACCAGAAGCAGGCCACGCTGGCGACGGTATGTCCCCAGCGTGACCTCCGGCTTATATGAAGAACACCCTTAAAAAAACAGGGACAAGAGGCTTGCATAACCGCCGCATCGTTGCGCGACCGGCCCGTTGGCGATCAGCGCACGCGCTACACGGTCCGCAGAGGCTTCAACACATGTAAAAAATGAAACCCGGTGAACACGAAAATGAAACACTTCAACCAACCAGAAGCAGGCCACGCTGGCGACGGTATGTCCCCAGCGTGACCTCCGGCTTATACGAAGAACACCCTTAAAAAACAGGGACAAGAGGCTTGCATAAATGCTCCGGTGCCGGCGTTTACCTTAGCGGGCCCAACTAACCCCGCGCCCGGATGTGCGCCACCGGGAGCCTGAACATCGCCCGCATCAGTTTACTCACACTTAAAATAAACGAAGATTCTGTTCCACAATCTGCACTTACCGCGTTAGTAGCAGTTCGCGGTTGCTTTCCAGCAGTCGCCAAGTTTGCGCTCCACTGGTCATCCATCTGTTATGAACGAACACCACGCAACCGCACCCTTTGGTTTGCAGTCTATAAACGTGTGGATAAAAATATACGTAACAACGATTTGGCACCTTACAAATTTTACAGACTCGGGTTTCTCTCGTAACAAATATATTATATATGCTGGTCTGCTCGGGCAGAACGTCAGCTCAGAAATGATTTCGCAAGCTACCTACGTCCAACTATCGTTCCATCCTACGTACGTAGCTAGATAGGTCTTAATAAGGTCTTCATGCGTTTGGTGTTCGCGGATGCACCTATATCTACCGTAGATGATCCTGTCGATCGTCGATGGGTATGGGCGTTGTCAGTGGCGACTGCATTTTGAAATGATTATCTCGCCAGGACACCCACATCACGGTGGCTGCGCTGGGTATTAACACTTTTCAAATGCATCGGCGAAACAGGCGTGTGTTCTGGCTCCAATATAATTCGCAGCAGCGTGATTATACCGCGATTAACAGATGCAGCCTTCCGTTAACACTCCTGAACTGTCCCATTAACACTCCCTCGCCAACGTTTAACACTTTCTTCACACCTCATTAACACTTTTCCGCCTATAATATAGCCCATTATGAAATTTTTCGCGTATTAACACTTGATTAACACCCAGTTTCCACATTAACACTATTTAACACTCGATTAACATTTTTTAACACATCATTAACAGTTTTTAACAGAAATCCTTCCTAGTGTGCCAAGACTTCCGCTCGGGTTGAGCCACTAAGTCCTCTACGACCGCTTACTTTATTCCAAGCTTTCAGGGGTGGGTGTGATACCACTCGATCTGCGCGTTTAACCACGACGGACAATCCTACGCCTACCCCACCGCCGATACCATCTCCGAGTACGGTTCCTTGCATCTCGTCGCCTGCGCATGCACCAAGCCCGATGGACCGTTTACTCCCCGGGCGAATGCTAAATGACGAAATTGTGGATTTGTATCTAGCGTACCTACGTCACGCCGAGAAGCAACGACAATCATCTGGCCAGGCCCCACGTATCCACTATTTCTCGGCTAGGTTTTATACGAAGTTAACGGAAGTATTCAACCCCGACCATCGGACGCACGCGGTGCAACTAGTGGGAGACACGTTCGTGGACATTACACCACCTGGTTCTCAGGAGCCCATGGCCATAGACCCACAAGCCGCCCCCGTGTACAGCCGCAATGTGCGCAGTTGGAATACCGAGCGCGCATTGGGGTATGACATAACGTGTTGCGATATCTTCATGGTGCCTATCCATCATCCTGGGGACCCGGGGCATTGGTCATTATTCGTGGTTGACGTTCCACGGAGCTGCATCACCAAGTACGATTCCATGTGCAACGTGCACGATCCCGAGGATATTTGCTTCATCAATCTAGAAACATTTATGCGTGAGGAATTCGCCGCACACAATTCTGCACGCCTCTCGGGTGTCACTTGGTGTAGGCAGACCGCTGTTGACGCCCCTCAGCAACATAACAACATCGATTGCGGGGTCTACGTGCTGCTCAACGCCACATTTATTTCTAAAGACGAACCTCTCAGCTATACCTTCGTTCACATCGCCCCCGCCAGATCCACCATCTCCGAGCGCATCTTGAGGCACGGTGAACAGTTGTCGACTGAGCGACACTTGCGTATGAAAGGCCGAGGGCTGGCTGGAAAGCGTCGTAGCTCCCTTACTTCATCCTCACCATCGATTTATACCCCGAGAACCTTGCGGCGGAGCTCCAACGCTCGTCGCCAACGAGCCCGACGCTCCCAACCCGGGGTGACGGAATGCGATACTCAAGGCAAACGAGCCCGACGCTCCCAACCCGGGGCGAAGGAAGCCGAGGCTCAAGGCCAACGAGACCGACACTCCCAACCCGGGGTGAAGGAATGCCGAGCTGAAGGCCAACGATACCGACGCTCCCAACCCGGGGTGCAGGAAAGCCGAGCTCAAGGTGAACGAGCCCGACGCTCCCAACCCGGGGTGAAGGAAGCCGAGGCTCAAGGCAAACGAGACCATCGCTCCCAACCCGGGGTGAAGGAAACCGAGGCTCAAGGTGAACGAGACCGACGCTCCCAACCCGATGATCACATCTCGCCGCATTATTCCATCTCACCGCATGATCACATCTCACCGCATTATTACATCTCACCGCATTCTTACATCTCACCGCATTATTTCATCTCACCGCATCATTTCATCTCACCGGGGTGAAGGAAGGCGAGGCCGCAGGAGCGCAGCAGAAACGTCAAGATGAAAGGCGAGACGAGTTAGAACGGCGAATGCGCGTAAACGAAACCCTCCCAAAAGCTTCAGCCTTCCCAACCCCGCAAGACTTGGCGGGATTCGAGCAATGGCCAAACATCGCGGTCGCTGCCTTATGGGAGAGCACTGGCATCGCACGATACCGCCGACATGAAGACATTTCCGATCCGGATGTACGGGAAAGTTATGTGAAAGAGATTGACGCCGCGGTGGTGACGGACGATATTTTGCAGCGATGTGTGAGTGCGTATGTGGACAGTACGTCTAATAAGCGGACTTTGGCTTCGTGTGCATCGTGTGGCATCCGTGATGTCGATCGTGAATACCGCCAAGATATCCCTTTGAGCGAGTTGCATGACTCCTGCGTCGAGCTTACACGGGTTGAGCGTGACGCTTACTTGGCGTTTGGAGCGTATCGTTCATG
This sequence comes from Cymbomonas tetramitiformis, assembly GCA_001247695.2. NCBI lineage: Eukaryota > Viridiplantae > Chlorophyta > Pyramimonadophyceae > Pyramimonadales > Pyramimonadaceae > Cymbomonas > Cymbomonas tetramitiformis. Next base: position 26,863 of record LGRX02028928.1, on the reverse strand, counting down.
TTACTCTCGGTACCAGTCACGCCACGAAGGGCGTGTGTTTTATCTTCAGCCGGACTTGGTGTATGTCAAAGCTAATGAGAATGCGATAGGCGTCGAGATGACCACATTGTGTTTGCCATGCCTCAATGTCGTCAAGAAGATGGATACCGACAAAAAGCCAGCACTTTCCATCGCCGCCGGACATGATTACGGTCATCCGTCGCGGGCCCCGTGCACGTACCATGGCTATAGTGGACTGCCTTCTTTACATCTCTTTGAGAAAATGGTGTTGCAACGCGTGGTTCCTTTCATGAACGTGGTCAAGCTCACTGTACCTAGTGGCTTCGACCACACATCCGCGCGCTCGGCCATTCGTGGACACGTTATCGCCATGCAACATGATGGTGCACAAATGCTTTGCGCTAACAGCCTGCCTCGGCTTGACTTGGATCGGGTATTATCATTCGTGTTTGTCGGCAAGGTTGGGCAATGGGCAGCGGCACGCCTGAAGTTAGCCCCGGCGTACAAAGAACTGCGTCCGGAAGTCGTATTTATGTGGTTGAAGGCCTTCATTCACATGGGGCATCCGGCATACAACGATTTCGATTTGCCGGGGACAACGAACGTCGTGCATCAAGGGAATGTCGATGTTACTGAGACGTCCTATGCGTGACCGAGATATGGAGTTGGATGCGTTGATCGAGGAAATCCGTACACGCAACCTTCAAGTGTTGGAAGATGCCGAGGGCGCTGATGGAGATTCTCGGCTTGATGCGTTGAAAGCGGAGCGCAAGTTTGTGCAGGGCTCCGTCGACTTCTTTGAGCGGATTCACACCGAGACCATGCCGGCGACCGGCGATGACCGCGTGAACAATCCGTCCACCGATGTTCAGGGACCCACCCGCGTAGGCCGTCCTGATTTGGTCTCATCCTACACCGAACAAGATGCCAATCGTGTAGCGGACGTTATGGCACAAGAGCCGGACGCGTCCATCCCGGAACAACGAACTGTCGCTACGGACGAGACCGCTTCGCCTCATGATATTGGAGCAGGCGTCGATCCTCACATTCGAGTTTGTCCCGCCGACTTTCAATCCAAGACCGAGGCCAAGATTTTCGATCACCTCCTTGGGTGGCTTCAACTACAAACAGGCGACGGTCCATCTCGTCATCGAGCGGCACGCCCCTTTGTCATTCTTTCGGACGCGAAACGACCTTACCCTCGCGTGTCAACATTTCTTTCATCGGTATCCCGTCTTGGCGTTCCATCGGACAACATTGGATGCCTCCGCATGCCTTCCACCCCCTCCGATGAATCTGGGGCCTTTGCTCACGAGATGTGCCCTAACGTATATGACGCTGTGTTTGGCACCGGACCCATCCCATCGGATCATGCCATCTTCAAATGTCGACTGCTTCTCGTTCCAAAGTGCGTATACGACGATGCCGCTCTCTTCGCCCGCTTACAACAGCTTTGTGCGAGGAGGTTGGCGGTGGAAGGAATGCCTATGGAGGAGCGTGATACGTGGGGCGGATTGGCCATAATGGTGGTAGGCGACTTCGACGGAGCTTCGTTTTTAATCACCACCGATCTAAACGCAGGTCAACGTGATGCGGTCACCCCCGTGTTGTCATGGTTATCCCTATGTCTGGCCGCCGAGGCGCAGAGCAAGCCTCCTCCACCTCCACCGATGACTTCCTTGTGGGACGGCGGACCGGGCACCGGCAAGAGTTACGTCGCCAAAGCCTTGTGCACCGCCGCGAATTTTTTATCCGGTCATGATGGCACCGTGGTTTGCTGCGCTCCGTCCGGGGTTGCGGCGGCTCTCATCCCAGGTGCGCGGACCATTCATAACTTGGGTGATATGAAGCCCACGGAAGCTTGCAGGGCGGTGCCTTTAAAGGCCATGAATCCGGGCACGAAGGCGGAGTACGCGGTGCGCCTTGGCCCCGGTACCGCCTACATATTACTTATCGACGAAATCTCCATGGTTGAGGCATGCTTGTATGGACATCTTCAAGATCGTTGTGCCGAAATCCGACGAGTCGGCGACCAGGCCAAAACTGAATGGGGGGGACTAGCGGTGGTGGCTGTGGGCGATTTTGGACAACTAGCCCCGTGGGAAAATCGTTGTACAAACAAGCTTTAAACGTCTTTTCCGGCCAACGATCATTTGATGTGGCGGAGAAAGCTGGTCGTCTATTCCAAGCTATCCGGCGCTATCCATTAACCGAACAGGTATTTCCGATCACTTTAATACCTCCTGGAAATCTTATTTTCTTTCAATACCGAATCCTTCCGCGGTTTTTGCATGCGACCGCGAACATTATTGGTGTGTTGATGTTCGTACGCAGGTTCGAGCAGCTAGTGACCCGGATCACGTCCGCTTCATTGAACGATGCCGTTCGGAGGAACGACCCATTACGCAGTCCGATTTGGACCGGCTGAAGGTGCTCACGGCATCGGATGTACAAATGGACCGCGATTGGCTCTTCGCGACGGTGGCAGTGACTGGCAATCGGCAACGACAAGCTATCAATGATGTGCGTGCACGGCATTTTGCGCGGCTCAGTGGACAACCGATAATTCGTTGGAAGCGACCTATTGCAACCACACTTTTGGACTCCCGACATGAAGACGTGATCCGGTCGGAATTTCCCGAATTGACAGGCACTTTCGTGGCCGGTGCGCCTGGAATTATTCTAAACAACGACTTAAATCCTTCGCGTGGTTTAGCGAACGGCACGCCCGCCAAATTCCACAGCCTGATTCTCCGAGATGACAGCAGGTCCACCGATGCGGCGAAAATCAACAATGCGAACCCTGGCGAGGAGGTGTGGATCGAGCCGCCTTACGCGGTCAATGTTCTCATTGAGCATCTGGATTCCACAAACTGGTCCGATCGAGCGACATTAGCTCCCGAGCTTCGAGACTCGGCGAGCGAGGGAAATATGCGTGAGAATGTCACTCGTCCGCGCAGTATCGTACTTCCAGTTAAGATCTGCAAGCGTCTCGAGGAACTCCCCGTGAATCGCGCCTCCCGCAAAAGTAAGATATATTATCGAACTCATGGGCTTGATCTTGCGTTCGCCTTGACCTTTCACAAATTCCAAGGCCAAACCGTGGACAAAATTATATTAGATCTAAGCCAAACGCCGAAGAATGTCTTCAACCTATGCTTTCAAGCATTTTATGTCGGGATGACGCGTGTGAAGAAGTCCAGCTGCATTCGTATATTACCCGGGCCCGATGGGCAAGTGCCAAAGCTATCTCATTTGCTGAATCTTAAGCCGGATCCGGAGCTCCAAAGATGGTTAGATGCATTTGATCGGCGGACTCGTGAATGGAAACAACCGCCGGCCGTGAAACGGATGCCCCGTCGCAAATCCGCTAAAAAGGCACAACCCAACAGTAGAGGCAATGGAGCCGGTGCCGCGGGCGATACGGTCACTCAAGAACGACAAGGGCGTGGCGGCCGTGGGAAAGGGAAAAGTGGTGCTCGTGCCGCGGGCGATACGGTCACTCAAGAACGACAAGGGCGTGGCGGCCGTGGGAAAGGGAAAAGTGGTGCTCGCGCGACGAAGGGTAGCCAAGGTGGTAGGGGTGAAATCTCCGCATCGGTGCAACCGGTGGCATCGAGCTTTGAACAATTTCTCAACAACCCTCGTAATTTCGGGTGACTCGTAATAATGTATGCTTTTCGTGATTGAGATGACCTTGCCCCATTTTCGTGTGCAAAGTGTTGTTATGCATTACGCAATGTACGACTCTTGAAAATATGTGCTAGGGATTCGTACCACGCCGTGCTAGACGACTACCGATAATATGTGATAACAATTCACCGCATCCCGCAGTATACGGCTCTCGAAAAAATGCGTTAGGAAATCGTGGCACGCCGTGCTGGACGACGCCCGAAAATATGTGATAACAATTCACCTGATAAGGGCTGAGCTATGCGAGCCCTGTTATAATATTCAATATTATCAATAATCACTGTGCAGTTGAACAGCATACACAAGTGAACGTATATGCGGGTTTGTGAGTGCAGTTTCTGAATCCAGAGCTGCTGAAGCACAACGCTTCCTCACTTAAGTACCTACGTCTCCCATCATCTTAGATGGTACCGCCATTGGGTTGTGAACCCGAGACGTAGGTTGAACGACCAACATTGTATAAACGACTAGTTCGTTCGTGCTGCGCATGCATGTTCCGTGCATGCTAAAGCGAAAGATGGTTCTTGAAGAATCGACAAGATGTATCTTTGCTCTGTCATCTTCGAGTTCGGAGTACGAACTCTCGATGACAGGGATGCCTGATGATGTGACATAATCATCTGGCGACATGTACAGTCATCGTCGACCGTACTGACGACTGTCATAAATGTCCGTCATGGTGTTTTTAGGTTATTGGGGGGAACTGAGTCCACTTTAGTCCCTCACCTTACAGTTCTTAGGATGTAGCCCACCTTTACGGATATCGTATCGTTGAGTGACGTTCCAAGGTTCAATGAAGAGCGTTTTCGCGATACAATCCTACGCTGGATTACTGATTGATCCACACGTTATCATGTATGTGCTAGACGATTCAAAGCATCCGAAGTCTACGTTACGGATTATTTGCGCTAGCCGTCGTCGCTTTGCGCGATCGATGATCCCACGATTTAACAATTTATAATCGAACGATTCTCGGCCTGATATAGTGCACCCAACTCTTCCTCCCCTCCTTAAGCTACTTTGGAGGATCCTAGGCGGATTGGGGAGCCCGATTTCGATAATAAACGAACAAAGGGGCTTGTTTTAATGCAAACGGAGCGGCCCTGCTTAACGGAATTGGACTTATAATCCTTAACCGGTCTGCTCAACTCCTCAATGTTTTTGTCCAGTACGCACGCTTTGACGAACATCTATCGCGATGAGTGAGAATGGATTCGCCACGTACTAATGTGAAATTTATTTAGTTATGTTTGTCAAGCACAACTTAGGATCACAACTCCTTCTACCTCAGTCATTATCTCCGGTAGCTTCGGATGACTGGCCAAGAATCCGATGACAAACCACGGTTTTGGCAAAGGTAGCATTTAGCAGTTTTTATTTATCCACAGATATGATATCTCGCATGTGTGCGTATCTGTGCAAGGGTATGATTTACACAAGGCTCACTACACCTTAGCAAGGAAGGATCAATTCCTGCTCCTGTCATATCAATTTGATGCAGGGTAAAAAATGTTAGGGATATAACCCTGCAGTTCTCGGGTTGCAGCCCATTGCACCGAAGGTGCATCGCAGTCTTTGGGATGCAGCCCTGCTTTGGGATGCAGCCCTGCAGTTCTTGGGATGCAGCCCTGATATATATATATGTGACCGTTGGATGAAAACCTCTTGGGTACATGTTTCCACGGCCTGATTATTATTTGGTCGGCAATTATTGGCAAAAGTCATCGGCTATCAGCTTTTGACTCAGAAGCCACAATGTTATAGAAGCTTCGACCTATTGTGATCATATGCGGCAGTTATGCTTTCAGCATACGTAGACAATATGATTATGTGGAACTTATAATCCCACTTAAGTTGCATCATGATAAATTTATCCAGGTGTTAACAAGTGTTCAGGATTTGATAAGGGGTTGACGCCCCACAAGTAAAAGGTCACTGTCTCATAAGGCTCGCCTCATGTGTGCGGCTTTGAGGATTAGTGTCCTGGTGAGGCACAGTCATGATGCTTCCTAGTCCATAATGGAGCTGGAAATGAGAATGCTTAAGATATCCGAAGACAGGAAGGCTTTTAGTTGGCCAGAGTTACTGTCAAGATGCTTAACCTTGATGGAATGGCATTCGGATATAAACTGTGTAACTATGCATGACTTATGCATTGGTATATGACTTTGATGAATTGTTTCTTATCATGAACCTGGAAGGAATGTCGGGCAAAAAGCTAGAGTGACGGATTTACTCACTCGGCTTTGCTGTTTATGGAATTCGATGCCTGGTGGCACAACTGGCAATCCTTTGCTCAGATGCTTTCCTTAAGACATTGGCAACAACTTGTGTGCCAGCTTCTCTAGATTTGGGGAGAAACCATGGATCAACAATTTATCAATCAAAACACATGTATCAAGGTTGAATCATCGAATCCTTCAACTCTTGAATTTCGACAATCAGCATCTCAGGCTGTTGACGTCAAAGTGATGGTCGTAAGCTTACAATATAGCTTATTCGCATTTGAAAAACCATCGTTCTCCTATGTCAGTGCCCTTCATATAATATGATAGAGCCGGAGAAATATGAATCTATGATTTCTTCATAATGAACTTTATGTGTCAATAAGTCAAATAAGACTTCATTTGATGTTTCAATCGGCATGATGTACCGTGTTATCAACTTTATGGCTGCTACATACAGATGTTGGAACTTTTTATAAGATTTTTAATTTTCCAAGCAAAATCACAATGATGTAAATCAATTTGTGGCAGCTGTATGAAAATGAATGAATCTATACCTTCCTCCCCTCGCAAAAAGAGGTGTATCAAACCAATCAGATGGTGATGGAGGATGTTATTTAATCATTATGCTATGTGAAAAATGATTTGATAGAGAATCAGACTGAGATTACTCATCGAATGCTTTAGAGGTAACAATGTCAATCTGAACATTGATTCTCTCTATGTCATATTGGCGATAGCCTGTCGATTTTAAATGTGGCAAATGCCAGATGATGTCAAATGCAGTTGTTGGTTTTCAGTTCACATATATTTGTCAGTTCAGGATCACTATAGTGTACCCAACTTAGACAATGGTTCTGGAAAATGATTGTCATGATGAACAAAGAAATCAGTGATGGTATCGAAGTTAACTTTGGTATCGAAGCTAATGGTTGACTCTCCATTAAAGAAGTGTCCGTAATGACAACTTACTACGAGTTGCATTTTCGTAGTTGATGGATGGCTGAAATGGACAACCATGTTCTATTCATAAGGTATGACATGGCATTGCCTAGTGATATGTGATGATCACTTATCTCAATGGTGCCCATTTATTTTTGGGCAAACATTATTCAGAGACTTGTTATGATAAAGAAGTATGAATGATGGATGTGTCATTTCAATCCGTTAGAATTGTGACTTGTTGATGACTATAAAATTTCTGTCACTTTCCAGAATGAAGATGAACTGCGCTTGGAAACCAGCTGTAGATTGCGGTGGTCTGGCTTTTCCCAAAACTTCGTGGCCTAATGGTCGAGGCAACAAGTTTCTAAACATTCCAGAATGAACTTTCAGAGAGTCATGATTCTTTAATGAAGCATGCGTGTCTTATGTGTTGGAATGATGTGAACCACAAGTATGATGTCAATCTATATGTGGATGGTTTATACAATTGTATGCTATTCCACAAATAAGATAGTGATGTCAGAATGAAAACTTTGGACAGTTGCAACTCAGTACATACCTGAGTGCATTCAAATCCACTTGTATGCTCAGAATCTGAATCTAATGTACTTGTATATGTACAGGATAGAATATATTTTCTATGTGATTCTGGATTCAGGAATTAGAGTCAATGAAAAACTCCTTTCCTATTTCAGAGGATGAAACCTTTATTCTTTAGGTGCAATACCTTATCTTACAAGTTTCAATCGATTTTTTCAAATATGTCACTTATGGTGATCAGACTGGTCAATTTTACAGCATAACCACCATTCCCCTCGCTTAAGGAGATGACTCCCATCATAGGGTGGTATTTTGGCTGTTTTCTTGACACATGGAAAACATGAGTAACTCTTGGACAATGTTGGGATAAACATCTTAGATTAGCTGTGCTTGATCGCTCTATGCCCAAGAATGACCAAAGAGATTGCTTGCCATTTTTCAGCCATATAGCGTGGAGGCTGCTTAAGAACGGTTGGGTCATAAGCTAAATAGCTATGTCAGCTATGTCGGAGGCTGAATAGCCATGATTGCACAGACTCTGTCTTTTATGATGAATAGACCTTTGAGAAATGGTGTCTAAAAAATTCAATTGACAACAACTCAACCTTTTGGTATGATGTAGAGCTGATAATCTTTGTTGCACTTCAATTGTTTATTGTGCACTAATGAAATGCCTCGTGATATATAATCTCACAGAATAGGCATTGCTCAATGGCGATATGATCAGATATGTAATGATCAATGAAGACAAGATGATTGGTATGGCTCATTCAGTAGGCATAATTACCTCAAAGAGATGCCAATACACGGATACATATCAAGACATAAGGGCAATAGGCTTATTGTATAGCCTTCAAGGTAGCTAGCATTTATGCTGCATTGGTCAGCTCAGTGGCTTTGACCTTTTTAGGTGTTGTACTCAGGCCGTGGCCTGCATATTGCATTGAGTAATCTTGACACCTTTAATGATCCAATCAGATGATATGTATGAAGTATCAAGAATGGTTGCCCTTTTCAATGATCATTGGTGGCAGAGGCTATAGTGCTTGCACCGTGTCAATATACAATTCTAGTCTGGATACATGCTAGACTGAATGTATACAATGTCTGTGTCTTCAAAATCAAGCTCATATGTATGTCATGGCTGATGTATGTGTCAACTTAATGGAGTTCTGTATGGTTTGACTGTATACAGTCAGGCTTACCAAAACAAAACAATGATGCAACTTACTTGTTTTATTATTTATCTTTATTATTTATTTGGGTTTTAGTTGTATTTCTAGCTTACCTTCTTCCCCCCTCAAGGAAGTGTATTGCTAGGCGGTTGTCAAGCGCCGTTCAAATACAACAGAGGTCCGACCTCTATGTGATGACGTGGAAGCTTTCTATGAAGCTGGATAGCAGTTCTCGGGTTGCAGCCCATTGCACCAAAGGTACATTGCAGTTATTGGGATGCAGCCCGAATCCACGTCATTAGCGTGGGTCATATAATGCCCAAGCATGTGGTGTATATATATAACACTACCCTTCAGCGGCGAAGTGGTTTGCTATTACCATCATCGTATGCTGTGGGATATCAAATATATGATCAGAGAGCATGGATATATATATATATGTACCATGTTTGTCAATATCGGAGAGACTATGTCTTCTTTAAAATCCTCATGACTATATGTATAATGGTTCTGATGTCAACACCTTCTCTCTGAGTGATTTATTAATTTCAGATGTAATGTCGTGGCATGAAATACGTCCACGTCATTGGCATGAGTCATGTTGTGTCCATGCATACACGATCTTAGCGCAAGTCACAATACAGTGCCCGAGCATACGCGATTTTAACGTAGGCCACATTGTGCCTCCATTTATTACATCTGAGAATATATGTTACCCATCATTGTGAGTATAGACAGCATTGTGCTGATTGCAATGCTTTCTCTGGTGACTTTTATATCACAGATTATACCAATGTGGTGATCAGTCCAGTGCAATATTTTGTCACCGGAATGTACAGGGATTGTGAATGATTGCAATCCAGCCGGAGGAATAATCTCAACAGCTATTCTGTATTAATGAATGCATCGGAGTTATACTCATTTCGATGATTCGAAACCCATGTCATTTGTGATAATGACAACTCATATGAATATATAGGGTTTTTATTAGAATGCTTTTATGTGATGTCAATATATTATGAACAATTCACTTGCATCTGAGGACAACGGAGTTACGCTTAGAAGGTCTTAAATGGTGGTCTCCCAACAGTTATCAGCTGTTATTCTGGTGCCACATTCTGCCTTCTGCACTGGGACTATATCATCCAGTCTTACAACGATGCACTTGTCCTTCCCACTCTTATGTACGGCTATAGTGCCAAAGTGTATCAGGTGGGACATATACATACATATATATATTATATAACTATCATCTTCTGATCCAGGAAATGCAATTAAGCATGGTATCAGGTTGTATGTTATGTATATAGTTCAGCATTTCAAACTTACTCGAGAATGTAAATGCTGAGCAAAAGTCAACTTATAGTTATTGGGATATAATTTCCCATCCGAGTTTACACTTTATTAGTGATGGTGGATTCAACGTTGTACAGATTTCAACGTTATTTGTGGATGCAGTGATTTTATCAAAACCAATCCATCAGAAATTACCAGATCGGAATATAAAATGGATATATGTGTAATCCTATCCACCTTCTTCCCCCCTTGAGGAAGTGTAAACTCATAGGCAGTCAGCTGCTTATATACCTTATAGCTTATAGCTTATAGCTTGCAGTCCTTATAGGAAGCAGCTCATACAGTTTTAGGGTTGTTGCCCAATACATAATCATGTTTGTGTCAACAACAGCATGATATGTTAATGCCAAATACGAAGTTTTACGGAATAAAACTGGTATTTTAGAGCATATATCGTTACAGTGGCCCTGTTACTCAATACAGTGTTTAGGGTGTTACTTAGTATCAGTAACCCTAATACAGGTAAAAAATAAGCAGCATAACGTTTTTGCAAAGATTTTTAAGCAAAACTGCATTTAATACCCATATAAACGTAAAGTGTTTTTTAGGAGGTAGGTTACACCCCTGTTACACACATTTAATTTTAGGGTTGTTACAGGGCGTTACACATGCTGCATAAATCAGGGATTGACATTTGATATATAAACATTCATTTTATCGAAAAAAATCAATCCGAATTTTTCAAAATGTGTTTTACGTACAGCATTTTGAGAGATTTATTGCCATAGCAATAGCGTTACCCATATATATTCAACACCTAATATCTAGGGTGTTACATGAGATATGACATGTGTCATTATGATTTCCTGATACCTTAATAGGTATAAAATCATAATCTCACATAAAATGGGCACACATTTTTCGTTTTGAAATCATGCGTGGAGCATTTTTACCTATTTTACAGCTTTTTCAGCCGTATATATATATATATATATATCACATCTCAGTGTGTGTGTGAGTTGCAAGCTAAACAAATGCTGCAACTTTCTTCACTTTTGCACATGATATTTTTCATGGCACAATAGTGAATATCTCAAAAATTCAACATGTATGGTGAACATGAAATATGGGTTTTTCTGATTGAAACCCATACAGGCTATTGCACTCTCTGGTGACATAAAGATAAATCAACTGCAAGTGGATTCACAGTTGTGTCAGATCCTAAGATATATTTGAATGTACACAACGAGTATATCAAGTGATATCTTTGTGTTCAAATACATCTGGACACTGCTAGATATAATCTGAGCAGTATTTACACAACACCATGTTTGTGTGTGTATGTCCATAACCTTTGTCAGTTCATTTATGGTTGCTGATCTGAGTTGGTACATGCATGTGAGTGATCAGTTCTGCATCAACTGTCATATGCAATGTAGATTTTGATGTTGCTCCAGCGATAGTGAATATGGCATGGGCAGTGCTCAGCAGTTACCAGCTGCATATTGAGCACTGATACTGCCTTCGGGTCTGGAGATATTCTCCATCCAGCCCTACAGCATGTTGTTTAATCCTGTTACCATTACTATCGCCATCGCTGACATCCAGTACGCACATGTGTTTACTGGATGTTATCCACATTATTGTATACATTGTTATTGATATATTCACTCTGAGTCAGTGAATGTCAATGTATAATGAATGATAGTGTTTGTGCAGTGTATAGTACTGCTGATTAGTACTAGTGTGTGTGTGTGTGTATTTGTTTGCACACACTTTGCAGTATCTTTATGGATATCACAATATCCTAACAATCATGCAGACAGTCAGTATACCACGTACTGTTTACATCTAACATGATATATATAGTTTAGGGATTGTTGTAATTCCATGATAATCTCATTATGAGTTGCTGATAAATTTTTACATGAAGCTCAGGTGAGCATTCCTTCAAATAATCCACCATAGAATGTACGTGTTACCTGGAGAGCATCTCGGCTCCACCAGGGTACGACAAAGTAATTATGGTGTTGTGATTATTGTCAGGCACCCTTTGCAACATGAATTCAAATATAAACTAACTTTCACTGCAATATGTTTGTACTCTATGTACTACAGCTGTTATCGTGTTCAAGCTGTAAAGTATAACAAGTATGTACTATTTACAACATTGCAATCATTTAGTCTTAAGATGTGTGCATGATATAGAAGTGCATGCGCTGTATATTGATGATTGCTTCAACTGGAATAATTGTATGTGTGTGTGTGCTGATCTGCACACACATGTTGTGCATAGATCATTGTGCTGCCACTTAGTATAATGCTGATGATCAAAAGTATTGTGTGGTCATCAGAACATTGGAATCTGCTGCAGTATAATGATAATGCATTCACAGCAGTATGTATGCTGACAGGCCATAAATCATTGCACGCAGTGATTGTAAACAGTGCGTAGAGATGATTTGCAATAATAGCTGATGTATGTTGTATACTGATGCGAGTGCGCTGTTGATGACAAGTATGAATTGTCGTCGCCATTCATTAGCATATGATACAGCATATTTTTCAAGCGTGATTCATGCGGGCACACGCATGCTGCAATCAACTTCTGAAAAATATGTGACCATCGCGCAGTATGTGACCACCGCGCATGCTGCCACCTGCAATTTAGTAACAATCGCGCAGTATGCGAACATAGCGCATGCTGCCATATGCAATTTAGTGACAATCATAAAAATTGCGATACTGCGCTGATGATTCTACCGCGCGGAAACGATTCCGCCAACAATTCATCGCATCCGCGAACATGCATATATCCGTGAACCGTTTATCGTATACATTTCATTGTTGCGCCGATATATGCCATATGCACACCTTATCGCGTATATGTGCGATCAGCTGTTGTGCAAGTGCGCTGCGGAAAATCTCCTCGCACAATTATGCGCTGTCGATATGCGAACTATTATTCGGGCTGCAGATATTCAATATTTGCGAACGCTGTCGTATATGCGCCCTCCTGCAAACCTGCGAACAATATTAAATATACTACGCGTATATCACTGCACCCACTTGAGTTCTCGAGTGTCGCGCCTTGACGACTTTTAGAATACCACTGATAAGGGCTGAGCTATGCGAGCCCTGTTATAATATTCAATATTATCAATAATCACTGTGCAGTTGAACAGCATACACAAGTGAACGTATATGCGGGTTTGTGAGTGCAGTTTCTGAATCCAGAGCTGCTGAAGCACAACGCTTCCTCACTTAAGTACCTACGTCTCCCATCATCTTAGATGGTACCGCCATTGGGTTGTGAACCCGAGACGTAGGTTGAACGACCAGCATTGTATAAACGACTAGTTCGTTCGTGCTGCGCATGCATGTTCCGTGCATGCTAAAGCGAAAGATGGTTCTTGAAGAATCGACAAGATGTATCTTTGCTCTGTCATCTTCGAGTTCGGAGTACGAACTCTCGATGACAGGGATGCCTGATGATGTGACATAATCATCTGGCGACATGTACAGTCATCGTCGACCGTACTGACGACTGTCATAAATGTATGACACGACTCGACCTGTACAGTCATGATCGACCATACTGTCGAATGTCATAATAATATATGACATGACATGACATGACATGGTATGACACGTATGACATGTATGACACATATGTCATCGGTCATAACCCTGACATCACCGCATACCGCAACATATGACTCTCGAAAATATGTGCTATGAATTCATGGCACGCCGTGCAAGACGCCTCCCGAAATTATGTGATATCGAATCACCGCATTCCGCGATATACGACTCTCTAACATATGTGATAGAAATTCATGGCACGCCGTGATACGAGACGACTACCGAAAGTAGGTGCATATGTAGGATATGTATGAACAAAAAAAACGAAAGTAACGAGTTTGTGTGTGGGGCGCCCCACGGGGCGCAGTATTTTCAAAAAGGTTTGAACCCCAGGGGGGCGGTTGTGGGGAGGCGGAGCCCCCACACTGGGCGCAGTCCAAAAAAAGTGTACCGGGGGTGTGGGGGGGGCCCCCACTGGCTCTAAAAACTTTTCCGTATTGATACAGAGGGGACGGGAGGGTCCAACGCAACGCGCCTTCATATAAATTAAAATACAATTTTATATTAGAAATAAAAAAATCAATACATCAATATAAATACCACATTCTTGTGTAGAGCCACATTTTGTATATAAATAATATCCCTTTTTATATATTTTCATCGGAATCGCCCCGGACCTCTACGGTAACGACTTTGGTGGGTTAAATGCCCCCCCTCCCCTGGATTGAGACCTAGTCTTGTCCCCCTTTGTCGATGCGCCCCCCGTCCCGTGATACACGACGAGTTACACTATTAATAATATATAATTAAGAATATATATAATAACTGCACAGTAGACATCTCGATAATATATTATCATATACACTATGGAAACCTCGCTTGGAGGTTTTATATACACTTTTACTATAGTACGATTCCGATAAAAATATATAAAAAGGGATATTATTTATATACAAAATTATTTCTTAGGCTTCTCTACACAAGAATGTGGTATTTATATTGATGTATTGATTTTTTTATTTTTAATATAAAATTATATTTTAATTTATATAATTATATATTATAATACGATTCGGTATTCAAGTCCAGGAGAACTGGTCGACGACACGAGCTCGACAGAGGCGTGTCACGAGTTTAAGGAACCGGTTTAGAGAACTGGTCGAGACCTTGACGCGTACGTGACCTGCTCAGATCTCACCTCACATACTCGATACTGTGACACTGTAGAGCCTATTTGATATCACACACGACAATCAGGAATAGGAAAAAGTGACTGACGAGGCGTGCTTTGCAAGTTATCTGCTGCTTTGCGCAATCCTGAACAGCGAGTGAGCTGCCTTGTAGTTCGATAGAATTGGGAAAGTCATAACACGCATCTGCGACACACTTCTCCTGCAGCATATTGTCTCTCTCCGGGTATTGCGTATATGCAGTGTCAACAGCCGATTCTAGTGACTCGACTTTGAATTAGCGTTGCGAAGGTTTATCGCTGAGTGCGCGTAGCAAGAACTCATAAATGGCAGCCACTGCTCCAACGCACTCCGCTGGGCACAGGTATCGAGCCATCAAATATACATATGACGTGGCCTCAGGCTCGTGGGAGAAGGAGCCCATCCGAGTTTCCTTTTCACGTCGCGCTTTTCAAGAAGGTGGAATGAGGCTTTGTTTTCGGGCTTGCGAGTACGACAAGAACGGTAATTTCGTCGAATGTGTAGCCAAGGTTTTCAAACCTGAACTCCACGCAGCTGACCACGAGTACTATGACGAAGCTATGACTCAGGCGAGGCCTGCGGGGCGTTTTTCAAGTGAAATATCGCGTAAAGTTCCAAAAGTAGTAAAAGTCTCCTCTATTTTTGTGTTTTCGTCGTGGCAATGGTTGAAGAATCGCTAACCCATCTCGATGATCACAATCTGTGAGAGGGCGCTGTGGGTGTGAGAGGATTCCCCAGATGATAGCCGAAAGTCATGCACAAGAGTTCAACCGAAAGAGCAGAACACACAAGGTCGCCCTGCTTCCTTGTAACGTATTGCAGGTACGTATCCGAGCGTCGCTTCCGAGAACCCTCTCTGAATCTCTGTGGTTACGCCTCTGGCTATTCTCTGCATCGTTTCCAGAGATACTCTCAAGCCACCGGGAATACGTCACTTGGTTCCCCCGGTTCCGTTATTCAAACACCTGCGCCGCTAGCGTGAGAGACTGGTATCGCGCAGGCCTTTCAATGAGACCCTACTGCGTGCTTCCGCAGATTCAGGATGGAAGATTGGGAGGTTCAAAGCTGTGCGCGCTGGAACCCTATCTGCCAGGGGTGAGAGCGGTTCTGCCCTGGAAGCTACTGGCTCCCTTGCGCTCTGCGAAAACGCTCATCGCGCGTAGTGACTGTTTATCCTCAAGATTTTGTGGGGGGTTTCGTTTCTTTCTCCTCGCTTGTGCAGCCTGCCGACATACGGCGGCAACTCGTCGCCAACCGTACCAGAACGCAACCTCGGGAACAACACAGCTACGTTAGTGAAAGGAGGGATCCGGGAGGTGTACTTGGCGGTTTTTTCACTTTGTGGCGGTGCACTTGCTCTTGTGCAGGACTATGTCAAACACAACGATAACGCCGGCGCAGTTGAGACAAACGAGGCCGTGCCCCAGGTGGCAGCCTTCCTCAGCTACCGATCCAATCCTAGCGCTCAGCCTTTTTACCGGTTCCCTCCCGGCGTCCACCGCTTGTGGTCCTCCCCTAGTGCACATGACTTCCCGAGCCTGTCCGTTGTGTCACGATAAGGTTCTTGCCAGGCTTCTCCCGTTGTCTTGCAAACGTGCTAAGTGCTTCCCACACGTGCGATTCAAGGCGAAAAGCGGTATGAGGAAACTGATTTGCTCCGCCAAGGCGGGCAGCTCCATTTTGCTACTTAGTTCTGCATGGCAGCCCTGACCTCTGCTCGCGCGTTCTGCACAGGCATTCAGCCATTTTACATATGAGAACTCCAACCGCCTCCTTGTGGTGTGCGACATCCAAGGTGACAGGCCTGATCTGTTCGACTCTCTCTACTATCACGTGCCTGGAGACGGGGGCCTTCGGAACGTGAGGATGATATGTATCGTAAGGGGAAAGAGTGTGGAGACATTCAGCACCTGCCTGCAAATTTGAAGTTCAAATCACGGCCTTGAGTGATTGCACAACGCGCTCTTGTTTGTCCCTGTTTGATGCGATGAATGAGTCTTCAGGCGCTTATCCCATCTCTCAGTGTGTGGTACTGTGTTATGGCCCCGTCCTGCTCTTGCATGCTTCTTTCGTCCGCCGGGTTGTTGGTGGGCTGGCCTCGGTTGGCGTGCCCCACGCCACTTGGTGTGGGTGCATCCCTTCTGTCGCATCTCTGTCAAACGTCACAAAACTTCGATCATGCACAGTTTGACTCGCTCAGATAAATTGCAGTCCGACTCTGACACTCAGCGAGTCCCTATCCCTACATATCCCTACCGGGTTCTCTTCTTTTCTAAAGTTGTCACTCGTGTTGTTTCCAAACCTCAACACATTTTCGTAACAAGTTGCAGGCTCGCCATTCTTTTGTGCCCTTGCTAGTCCAGGGTATGGAGCCTTGTCCAACTCGGAAGTCGACGCGTGCAAGTCTTATAAAAGCGAGTGCAAGTCTCGAAGAAGCAAGAAACCTCCGCTCTCTTCCCAGTCCACAGCGTCGTTTCGGCTGTTGATCCAGGCCATAGGGCCAAACCGATTGTTGCACCAGCCCAAAACCCCGCTCCGCCGCCACTCCACCGCCGGGAGATAAAGCAACTGGATATCAACTGATGTAAACCTCCCTTACCGATGAATATGGTAATGACGGAAGGTAGTTGTTTGAGGAATTCCTTGGGTTGAAAGCGATGGTAGCCCCGCCCACACAGACTAACTGAAAATGTCACGAGAACGATTTTGACTCATCGATACAAACACTCACACCAGCAGCTGGTGAACAGTGTCACGATCCAGAGTAGTTATAACTTGTGCTCAGTGAAATGACACTCAGCAGTCCAAACCGCCCAACCCAACGATGCTTGGTCACACTGACGGGTAGCCCTTCGTCCAACACAGTCGACTGCCACCGGCTCCTGGCAGCTGCATCCGTACTCCGAGCGCCTGCCATCAAGTCCTTGGCCCTGATTTCAGCCCACTTGTCCTTTGTCGCCTCGATAAAGGGGAAGCCCTCGCAGGTCCACGGCCCGAGGCAGTGGCAGCTCACGGCGGGAGTACCGGCAGTAGGCGCCTGCAGGTCCACGGCCCGAGGCAGTGGCAGCTCACGGCGGGAGTACTGGCAGTAGGCCCCTGCAGGTCCACGGCCCGAGGCAGTGGCAGCTCACGGCGGGAGTACCGGCAGTAGGCCCCTGCAGGTCCACGGCCCGAGGCAGTGGCAGGTCACAGCGGGAGTACCGGCAGTAGGCGCCTGCAGGTCCACGGCCCGAGGTAGTGGCAGCTCACGGCGGGTTTCCTGTACGCTGTCTCCGAAGCCCACGAATTCCACCGATGGCTAGAGAGAGATATGGCGCACACCGGACATTATTTTGCACATGCGTCCAATTTCCGGCTTGACTTAGAGTCGGGCTGACTGCTCTGTCCACTTAGAAGTGATCCCCGCGACATCCCAGGTGAAGCTCACGCGGATGTCAATCAGTCGCCACTTGTTATCTCAAGAGGAGTTGGGACGCGGCCGTTGCGGGTGGCGCAGTTCCAGACTGACACAGCTGATATCACAAGGAGGACAGTAGGGGCGCCCTTCTATTCTGCGACGGTGTTTGCAAATAGCCATAGGGCGCCCACGTGGCACCGCGTACAACTGTCGTGAGCCACTGTCTTTGGCCACTGACGTAGAGCCACTGACGTAGAGCCACGTGGCACCGTGTACAACTGTCGTGAGCCACTGTCTTTGGCCACTGACGTATCGCCACGCGGCACCGTGTACAACTGTCGTGAGCCACTGTCTTTGGCCGACGAGCCACGCGGCACCGTGTACAACTGTCGTGAGCCACTGTCTTTGGCCACTGGACGTAGAGCCACGCGGCACCGTGTACAACTGTCGTGAGCCACTGTCTTTGGCCACTGACGTAGAGCCACGCGGCACCGTGTACAACTGTCGTGAGCCACTGTCTTTGGCCACTGACGTAGAGCCACGCGGCACCGTGTACAACTGTCGTGAGCCACTGTCTTTGGCCACTGACGTAGAGCCACGCGGCACCGTGTACAATTGTCGTGAGCCACTGTCTTTAGCCACTGACGTAGAGCCACACGGCACCGTGTACAACTGTCGTGAGCCACTGTCTTTGGCCCCTGACGTAGAGCACTGCTTTGTTGCCCAGGTGTGGGCGACTTCTACACCGATCCGCAGGTGAACCCTATCCGCCCCCTGCCCTCCTTGCTGCCAGTTTTAGCGCACTCGCCTCTTGGGCCCGCGGAGGCTTCAGTGACGCACCTCTTTTTTTATCAGCGGGGTTAGGGTTTGGGTGGTGAGGGTTTCAGCTCTGCTGAGGGGGGGGTCATTTCGTTAATGGAAATAGACTCAGCATCGGCAATTTAAGGATATTATGCAGATTCGCTTCTTGGATGCGAAGTGGTTGAGCATTGGGTAAAATGATTATATCACAACGATGCACTCCTTTGATGGCGAGGGTTTTGGCTCTTGGAATCTGCGGCTCTGACACAGATACATTTCTTTGACGGGGAGGGTTTTGGCTCCGGGAATCTGCGGTTCTTACACAGATACACTTCTTTGACGGGAGGTTTTGGCTCTTGAATCTGCGGTTCTTACACAGATACATTCCTTTGACGGGAGGGTTTGGCTCTTGAATCTGCGGTTCTTACACAGATACACTTCTTTGATGGCGAGGGTTTTGGCTCTTGGAATCTGCGGCTCTGACACAGATACATTTCTTTGACGGGGAGGGTTTTGGCTCCGGGAATTTGGGCCTCGATGGGCTGAACCGCTTCTTGAACTCGCATGCATGCACAAGTGTATGCGAGGAGCTGCGGTTGCCGCCGCTGCGCCCTGGGGAGACCGACGAGCAGATGGCGCGCCGGTTGCAAGTGAGCACCCAACTGTGATATTTGCTCCTCCCTCCAACGAGCCCCATCATGCCATCCGGCGTCCTCTAGTGGGACTTGGCTGCTCTCTTGCCGGCAATGCCTCTGCCGCATCGAGCGTCCTGTCGTGGGACTTGGCGGCTCTCTTGCCGGCAATGCCTCTGCCGCATCGAGCGTCCTGTCGTGGGACTTGGCGGCTCTCTTCTTGCCAGCAATGCCTGTGCCGCATCGAGCCCTGTCGTGGGACTTGGCGGCTCTCTTGCCGGCAATGCCTGTGCCGCATCGAGCGTCCTCTAGTGGGACTTGGCGGCTCTCTTGCCGGCAATGCCTGTGCCGCATCGAGTGTCCTGTCGTGGGACTTGTCGGCTCTCTTGCCGGCAATGCCTGTGCCGCATCGAGCATCCTGTCGTGGGACTTGTCGGCTCTCTCTCTTGAGTTGTACAAAGCGCGAGGGAGGACGGTGTGGACAGGCGGAAGAGTCCAAGCCTCCGCCAAGCCAGGCGGCAACAAGCCATCCGGAAGACGGGTACTCGTCGAGCTCCAGCTCAGACTCCTCATGGAGATGCATGCGCAGGAACGCGGGCTCCAAAAACCTCGAGGAGGCAATGCGTATACTGAGGTTTCAGTAGTGAATTATGTTTGATCACGCTGCGCCCTCCCAGTCGGCATTTGCATGTGTCGGACATTCAGAGGCATTCATTATTTACACCGGCGTAGTATGCGACGCTTCTCCTTTCACACAAAAAGGTCATAGAAGATTACCGAAGTTTGTGAAGTGCAAAGTTTGCATGCAACAGTGCACTGCGGCTTCCATATCCTTCTCCAATTCCACTGTACAACTAGCAGTACTCTGCCTGAAAGGGGAGTTGTTCCGTCCCATCCTCTGCCATCCCCCTTCCTTGTGTCCCGGAGTGACCGACAGGCATGTTGTTTCATTGACTTATATCCAGAGACATTGACACTCGCGTAAAGACGGGCATGTTGTTTCATTGACTTATATCCAGAGACATCGACACTCGCGTAAAGACGGGCATGTTGTTTCATTGACTTATATCCAGAGACATTGACACTCGCGTAAAGACGGGCATGTTGTTTCATTGACTAATATCCAGAGACATCGACACTCGCGTAAAGACGGGCATGTTGTTTCATTGACTTATATCCAGAGACATTGACACTCGTATAATGCAACATTCTCACTTATTTCTCAAGTATTAGATCTCCTGAAACCGCCTGAATTTTCAATGACCCATCACGAGTTGAAGCATGCAGCCCCGTAGTCCGGTGTCTGCTATCTGTATTTCTTACTGCAATTTTCTGGAACAGGAAATGGACCCTGTAGGATTCCTTAAATTCTCCCGGAATTCTTATAGTATTTCCTCGCATATTGTTGACTGCGAAAATAAGGGTTTCAGGTCGTGAAATGGCCCGATCCTACACAGCAGCATCACTGAATAGTATGTACTGGGTTGAGCTGACACCACACTGGATAACACTGATGTGATGTTCGGATTTGCATTGAATCTAACGGTTCATCGTTGGCCGTCAAGTTTATGACAAGTGCATCCAAGGCTAGCGAATAGACACGTGGCGTGTCTGCACACCCAAAGTTGGGCTGGTTACTGTTCAGACACGACCGTAGTTTTCACTTGGTGGCATCATATGAACTCATTTTTCGGTTGGTGCCAGCATATGGCATACGCTGTGACATGCTTTGTTCAGAAACGAGTGCACCTTATGCCAACAGCCGCCCCGTCAATAAACAAACAATGCCTGATTTTATCTGTTTTTTTAATTGCTATTATATCATTTGAAGCAAGTGCATGCCAATTGATTCCATTATACAGCATAAATACACAATTCACAATTAGATTTATCATAGAAGCGCAATAAATGAATAACACAATGTTCATTATAAAACCGACGCAACCATGGAAATCTATCTGTTGCAGCTCTACCTGCTATGGTAAACATGGATTGCCCGACATGCAATATTGTAATCCTGTGTCTGCGCAATCATCTACAGCCAGTAGTACGACGATGTCCTCTTTTTTATGGAATTGTATGTCGATCTTCCAGTGCCGTTCACGAATGTTGAAGAGCGTTCGTTTCCTCCCAATAATAATATTCCTCAAAACAACTGTCTACGTTTGATTATTGGATGGCTCTGTTGCTTTGTACACCTCTCACAATGCATGGTGGTAAGCTAGAGTGAATACTAACATAAGCAGGCAGGCAATCGTCTACATGCATGTCGGACTATATTGGTATTTATATGTGTATGGCATCTCAAGCACTCACGTTAAAGCTGTAAGCTGTAACTGCAGCCTGTAAAGACTGCACCGTGCAGCTTGATCTACGTGCAATGCGCGACTAAGCAAGACAAGGCATATCGGTATAAGTAAGTCAAAGAGGATGATGAATGACAAAGGGAATCCTGTTACGTCTGTAAAGCTCGTTACGACTATATAAATAGCATCCACAATACTACAACCACACTCAGGCGGTCCAATGATACCATATTATTCGTTTGATTACTATTGCACGCCGTCATACAGGCAGGCCATCTAATTCAATTTGGTGCCCTA
This sequence comes from Cymbomonas tetramitiformis, assembly GCA_001247695.2. Classification (NCBI taxonomy): domain Eukaryota; kingdom Viridiplantae; phylum Chlorophyta; class Pyramimonadophyceae; order Pyramimonadales; family Pyramimonadaceae; genus Cymbomonas; species Cymbomonas tetramitiformis. The sequence continues at coordinate 4,760 of LGRX02028928.1, read as the reverse complement.
TTATTATGCATAGTACCATAATACCGGATATACGATGGCTGTCATGCGTTCGTAGGTTCCTGACTGATATGCTGCAATAAAGAACTAAAACTTTACTATACGGCCGTCGTCAAACCCGACGTGGTTATCCTGAAATGGGATATCTTATCATGCGGCGGGGCCTGTCATTCCATCCCAGCATTGCACTATGCTCAGTCAGATCATATAGAGTAATCCATTGGGTTAAACATTGAATTGAGATCTATAGCGAATAGCAGACTGGTCATCGCGCTGAACATGCAACTGCGATTTATAACACGCAGGCGATCACCTCCCATTGAGCACGGTAGACATTGCAGCGTGAGTTCCTTGTTTCAGGGTTTCTTGATCCAGCAGCCGGCTGTCGTCACCCGCCATCATGCACCCATCATGCACCCGGAATATCACGCAGGTAGGCATGTTTTCTTAACTAAGCTTGCGCACAAAATGCAAGTATGCGTGACGTGCTTCTGGACAATATCGACTCCCTGAAGCAATAATCAATCAGCAGAGACACCAAGCCAAACCAACGAAGCACTCTCATTCCGCGTTTGATGAGGAGTCACCACAGTCAGAATGTGCACACAGCAAGCTGCCCGGCAACACTGCGCTTTCGGTGCACTCACCGTGGGCACTTCGTTAGGGACAGGAGGATGCAGAATGAGCCGATGTGTGACATATTCCTGTCATACCATACCAAAGTGTCACTTACCAGCGTGTCCAGCAAGAAGTGTGCGTAGATGTTCGTGGTGCTTCAAGAGTGGCCCAGACGTGGCTGTGCCATTGCAGACCCGCATAATGAGTTACAGACGCGAGCCTGTCACATGCATTCGTGACACAACCATGTGTGAACAGGTGCTCTGCGTGCACGGCCGATGCCAGGAAGGTGCTGCGTATTACATCGTTTGCCGCAGCGTCACCGCTGCTACGTGAGGGAGCTACCCGCCAGGTAATCGGGAGAAAGTCCCGATGGGCTGCTGAGCCGCCATGTGGATTGCCCTCGGGTGCTGCGCCGCTGATCGATGCCTTGCTTGCCATGATACTCAGACGGTGATCCTGCCGCACCCCCTCCGCATAACCCCCCCCTGCCTCCTCCGCATCTCCCGCATCTCTCCGAAGACCTTGCCCCAGCCATCAAAAAGTGGCGCTGGGCAAGAAGTCTGTGAGGATGCTGCTGTCAAACACACGCAGTCTGATCCTCACAATCGTGGCCGAGTGGTGCGCAGATGACGATGCATGCCGTGTTCACCCGGTACGCCCGACCATGGTAAAAGAAGCACTCACACCACTGCAACCGGCCGCAAATGGCTCGGCCTGCTGGTGCATCCTTCCACACTGCAATGGCACAGCGGTACGCCGGCCCTTTTGCCAGGTCGCCCACGCGTTGCCCAATGGGAGATCGCCGCCACTCACCCTTGCCAGGCCGCCCACGCGTTGCCCAATGGGAGATCGCCGCCACTCACCTTGCCAGGTCGCCCACGCGTTGCCCAATGGGAGATCGCGCCACTCACCTTTGCCAGGTCGCCCACGCGTTGCCCAATGGGAGATCGCCGCCACTCACCTTTGCCAGGTCGCGCATCATGACCGTCACAGCGCTGAAAATATTCTGCAGGTTCAGCGGTGGAACCTGCAGTGTCCTCAATCTGACTTCACTGGGTCGGCCAGGGCAAGCGGGATGGCTCCGCTCCACTCAGGGTTTCTCTAGGGTTTCCTTAGGGTTTGAGCCCCTGCGAGCTGTAGTGGTCCTAGGCAGTCAGTCTTCACACCAAAATGATCAGCAGGCACTGCAGATTCCAACACAGGGGGGGTCAGGGAGCACATCAAAGGGATCACGGGCAAGGCAAAGGACGTACACCCAGGCTGAGGACAGAAGGAGGGGCCGCAGGCAACACCGAGGTCGCACACAGGGCCGTGGGTCACGGAGAGGCGCACTGTGCGAGCTGCAGGCTGCATGTCGGTGGCTGGCAACGGGGTGGAGCGTGTCGCTCGATCCACCCAGTAGTGAGCACCGATGCCGTCCACAATAAGCATACGCGGTGAACTGCCATTGGCCTGGTACAGTGATCAGCCGTGATGGTCACCGTGTGTTAGGCTAGCCACCGCCGGTGGCGTTCTCCATCCCTCGGGCTGCCAAATGACAACTGCGGGAGAGTGCTGTAGCTTCGCTGGAGTTTAAGACCGTGCACGTGGAAAACCAGAAGAGCACATGTTGTGCCGGCATAACTGATGCTTGAATACTGTGGGGGGGTGTCTGCCTCGTGCTGGCGTAACTGATGCTTGAATACTGTGGGGGGTGTCTGCCTCTGTGCAGGCGTAACTGATGCTTGAATACTGTGGGGGGTGTCTGCCTCATGCAGGCCTGATGCTTGAATATTGTGGGGGGTGTCAGCCTCATGCTGGCGTAACTGATGCTTGAATACTGTGGGGAATGTGCCGCTCGTGCAGGCGACTGATGCTTGAATACTGGGGTGTCAGCCTCATGTTGGCGTAACTGATGTGCTTGAATACTGTGGGGGGTGTCAGCCTCATGCTGGCATAACTGATGCTTGAATACTGTGGGGGATGCCTGCCTCGTGCAGGCGTAACTGATGCTTGAATATTGTGGGGTTTCTGCTCATGCAGGCGTAACTGATGCTTGAATACTGTGGGGGATGCCTGCCTCGTGCAGGCGTAACTGATGCTTGAATACTGTGGGGGGGTGTTTGCCATCCATGCTACCGTCTCCCTCAGAGCACCCTATAGCCCCCATGCTATCTCGCCCTGGAAGTTCCTACATCCCCCATGCTACCGTCTCCATCAGAGCACCCTATAGCCCCCTTGCTATCGCCCCCTGCTTCACGACGGCGCCTCCATGCGCACGGCACGTGTGTCCTGTTCTTCCCTATGGGGCCCATGCAGCGTGCAGGACTGGAGCCGCGGCCTCGTGCGGGTACCCGGAGGTCTGACCTGCATCGCATCAATGTACTTCTTGCTCCCGTGCAGCGCGGCCAGGAACTCGAAGCTGCTCCCGCACCGGACCTGTGCTCGGGCCAATCCGCGCAACCTTGGATTCATCGGAGCGCTGGGGGTGTGCAGCTGAGGGGGCTCCCTGAGCTGCGCGCAGTGCCGTGCAGTGCGCCATCATCCGAGGGCTGCCGTGTGGTGGCCAGAATGCGGAGCCCGTGCACGAGGGCTGCCGTGTGGTGGCCAGAATGCGGAGCCCGTGCACGAGGGCTGCCGTGTGGTGGCCAGAGTGTGGAGCCCGTGCACGAGGGCTGCCGTGTGGTGGCCAGAATGTGGAGCCCGTGCACGAGGGCTGCCGGGTGGCTGCCGTGGCCAGAGCGGCCTGCACCAGGCCGCCGCGGTGGTGGCCAGAATGTGGAGCCCGTAAGGCCAGGCTGCCGTGAAGTGGCTGAATTGTGGAGCCCGTGCACGAGGGCTGCCGTGTGGCGGCCAAATGCGGGAGCCCGTGCACCGAGGGCTGTCGCGGCGGTGGCAGAATGCGAGCCCGTGCACGAGGGCTGCCGTGGTAGTGCCAGAATGGAGCCCGTGCACGAGGGCTGCCGTGTGGTGGCCAGAATGCGGAGCCCGTGCACGAGGGCTGCCGTGTGGTGGCCAGAATGTGGAGCCCGTGCACGAGGGCTGCCGTGTGGTGGCCAGAATGCGGAGCCCGTGCACGAGGGCTGCCGTGTGGTGGCCAGAATGCGGAGCCCGTGCACGAGGGCTGCCGTGTTAGTGCACAGCGGACAGCCAGTCAAATGGTTGCAAGGAGGCTCTCGAGGCACGCGCTCCCCGGTGCGCCCACCAGCCCGCGCCTGGCAGGCAGAGCGCTCGGGATCGACGCCCGCGGAACGCTGATCCGCAGGTGCTGCAGGGTGGCACGCTGAACAGCAAGTGTTGCAGGGTGGCAGTAAGCACATCCGATCGTTTTTCAGCGAAGAGTGTGGAACACGAAGAGTGTGAAACATCCTCGTGCTTGAATGCGGGTGGGTCACCAGCCAGAACCGTTGCAAGCATTGGGTGAACACACGGTCAGCCTCCTCGGTGGCTGTGGCCCTGTGACCAGGAGGCAGCACCCGAAAGGCCCCCAGCCCTGTCACTCGCAACGCCTGCTGCGGGAAACGCCTGGCCAGGATCTGACTGCGCCGCGACGAACTCGCCGGCCGCTGGGTTCAGCCCTGGGCTGGCAGCCACGGAAGAAGCACACGAATTCCACGTGGCAGCAACCGGGGTAGCAGCTCAAGTAAGGCAGCGCACAGATATGGCCAATCGGACGACAGCAATCGTAGCATGGCACCGCTCGAACACGGCTGCGGGGTGGCTGCGTCGTTAGTATGAGTGACAGTGTACGCTGTGCGCCAAGTCCCGACGTACCGTGAGGGCCGGCAGTGAGCTGCTTGCGCCTCGTTGATCCTGTGAGTGAGTACCTGCCTCTCGCCAGCAGAAGCAGCAAGTTTATCCTCTGAGCGGACACACCCACGATCCTGGGGGTCATCCGACGGATAGCAGATGCCTGCACCTTGTGCATTGGCATTGGGTTGGAGTATCTGATGAGCAAGATCGGAAGGACATTGGCTACGACTGATGCAGCAACGGCAAGTTGAGCAACTATCCAAACATATGCGGCAGTGCCCTGCGCACACGTGAGCTTATCCTTGCCTTTTTTTTCTCTTTGCCTTTTTTAGACAAACGAGACCCATGCTGCCAGACAGCGGCGGAAACTCTACAGGAACGCCGATCAATCTGCCGACGCTACCAGGCTG
>LGRX02028926.1:0-56809 GCA_001247695.2 Cymbomonas tetramitiformis | reverse complement strand
GGTAAGCTCTTCGGCATCTTCATCCTCCTCGCCACCGCCTTCCCCGTCGCCGCTGTCGTCTCCGGATGACGATTCGCCATCATCATCACGTAGTTGTTTCCCAAACCCCAAGTCCTCGATGTGTTTCGCCAACGCTTCAAAGTTGGATATCACCTCGGCTTCCCGAGGGGTATGGTCACGATCCGCACCGCCCATCTCATCATCTCGGGGAGATGATCGCTCATTCTCTTCTTCGAACTCCTGTTGCGGAATGAATACACCATATTGTTTGACATGTCGGAGAATTTGACGGCGGCCAAGTTCACGTGTCGTAAGCCCTCGGTGGTGGCATTGATTACACGGACAAATGCCATACTCTGAAACGTAGCGTCCAGGGCGGCTTCCTTGTATGCCCTGTGGAGTCGCCATCTATCGTCACATAGACAAGTGCCAAACCATTTTATCCAGCATGTTGCAGGTAGAACGCCTGCAAAAGGTCGTACACGGGTGAGTAAGTGTTTAAAGCGAGCAGTACTATACGGGGGCGGGGTCTCGGACCGATAGGAATCACTCAGTCCATAACCGGTCCCGGACCCCGGACCCGTAGGAACCATGCCTTGGACCCCATACGGACCCGTCGGTACCATGCCTTGGACTCCATACGGACCCGTCGGTACCATGCCTTGGACTCCATACGGACCCGTCGGTACCATGCCTGGGACCCCACATGGACCCGTCGGTACCATGCCTTGGACCCCACACGGACCCACACGGACCCGTTCGGAATCCACCGCAGCAAGACGCCGCAACCCTAATAAACCCTATGGTCCCATAGGTGGAACACAGCCCGCCCCTATGGGGTAAAGTAAAAAAACGCCGGGTCTAGGGAACGAAACAGGGTCCATGTGGTCCAAAAATGTCTGACCATGCATGGACCTCGCATGGACTTGCCAAATAACCCGTTGAACCACTGTGGGACCGACGGCATGGACCCGTAATGAAGCCTATGGGACCGACGCACAGGTGTTTTTGCCTTTTTTGCTTAAAAAAGTGCATTTTGGGGTTACGCGTTACACATGGACCTCACTTGGACCGACAAGTGTTAAAGGCTCGCTCTCACGCTGCCCCCATGAGGATTAGCGGGTCCCCGAGATTTTACAAAAAAAAAAACGCCGGGTCTAGGGCGTGAAACAGGGTCCATGTGGTGCAAAAATGTCTGACCATGCATGGACCTCGCATGGACTTGCGTCGGACCACTGTGGGACCGACGGCATGGACCCGTAATGAAGCCTATGGGACCGACGCACAGTTTCACATTTTTGGGGATTCGAGTCACATGGACCTCACGTGGACCTATCTAAAGAACGACGTCGGCGAGGCAAGCAGCGGTGTAAAGAATTCCTCGTTGAGAGATAGCGAAAATCGACCCAAAAATCGAAAAAAACAAAATTTGGGCACTAAAAGGGGCAGGTTGATTGCAATATATCCTGCCAAACAAAAAAGCAAAAATGTTTTTTCCCCGTGAGATATCGGCATTTTTGTGCGTGCGATTTTTTCAAATCGAACTAAAGGGAAAAAATCGAAGAACGGAAATCAGTTGGCGAAAGAGGGGCGGGGGTCGGGGGGGGTAAACGTGACACAGTAGCCTTTCATCGTCATCGTCATCGTCATCGTCATCACACGACATCGACATCGACATCGACATCGACAGCGCAGGGACACGGTGAAGGCGATAGGCGTGTGTCAAGCTCAACGTCAACCTCGGTACTGTATTGACTTTTCAGCATTTGGAGGATGGAGCTCAAAAGTCCTCCACTCAGTTTTGTCGGCGGTCTCAGAGAGCCCTCGTGCAGTCTTGCTCTGTGTGCTTTCTGTATACTGTGATATTCATGCATACGTAGACCTTCTTGTTGAATTTTATTATGGTTTGCTGACGCGTATTTTTTGCGCAATCTTTCTCTACTTGTTTGTGCCATTGGGGGTGGAAGAGACATGCGTCTCCCCAGTTCTTCGGACTGGAGCAAGTTCGTTGGTTTGATTCCAACCCACCCCACCGGACGATACGTATTTTGTTTTATTGGAAATATTCTGACCGGATTGTCCTTGTGCCCGCAGAAATCTGTTGAACGATGTATCCAGTTGAGCTCCCTCACGAACATCAGCACAGTCGGATGTTTGGTGCGCGACACTCAAATCGTCGGTTGTCTTGTTCGCTGTTTGGTTTCCATTTCTTTATTATTCGCAGTTGTGTTGCATTCGGTCTCTTTCTTATTATGCGTTTTACTAATTTCTGTGTCTCGTTGTCCGACTGCAGGTCTGCTTACCGGCCGGTTGCATCTCCGCGTTCACGGTATAGGAAAATAGTTTGTAGGATGTTAGGAGTTTTGTGCGAGTAACTAGTTATATTTAACCTTTAAGTATTATGTGTTCATCAAGTATTTTATGTATGCTTTCGTCGATGTTAAGGTTTCGTGCCAACCTGGTTTGTGGTGAATTTTATAACGATAGGGTGGATAGGCTGAAAATAATACGTGAATGTAATACGTTCATGTATGTTTAACAGTTCCGTCGTTATCGTTTGTTGAAAGATGATCTGCCCTTGCTTGCTTTGTTAGCATGCACAATCTTTGTAACAATGCTTTGCCTTCCTCCGCCATGCGAGAATCTCATGCCCAGCGATAGCACGAACGGCAGCATTTTCGGACTCACAAGAGAGTACATAGACCTGCTAAATAATCACGTGCGTGGACCTGCATGATTATCAAATGGACCCGTGGAATAGTCACATGGACCCATGGAATAATAATCATGTGGACCCGTTTAATAGTCACATGGACCCGCTAAAGAATCACGCGGACCCACTTAATACCCACATGGACCCGCTAAATAATGAAATGGATCCGCTAAATAATCAAATGGACCCGCAAGACAATCATATGGACCCGCTTGATAATCACATGGACCAACGGAGTACTCACTTGGACCCGCTTAATAATCACACGCACCCGCTAAATAATCACACGGACCTGCTTAATGCCCACATGGACCCGCTGAAGAATCACGCGGACCCGCTTAATGCCCACATGGACCCGCTAAATAATCACATGGACCCGCAAGACAATCATATGGACCCGCTTAATAATCACATGGACCTGCTGAGTAATCATATGGACCCATCGAGCGAGCGCCCAAACGGGCGGGGTCCATGCGGGGTCCATGTGATGCATTCCCTACGGGTCCATGCGAGGTCCATGCGTCGCATGGACCCGTAGGAATGTCTGACCATCGGACCCATGTGGCCCTCACCGGTCCATGTGGGGTCCATGTGATGATAACTGCGTGGTCCCCGTGAAGTCCATGTGATTGTACCTACTGGTCCATGCGGGGTCCATGTTGGGTCCATGCGTCGCATGGACCCGTAGGAATGTCTGACCATCGGACCCATGTGGCCCTCACCGGTCCATGTGGGGTCCACATGCTACGTACACACTAAGAGGTATCACATGGACCCCACATGGACCCGTAGGGAGGGTCCATGTGAGGTCCATGTGACTGAAAACCGTATGGACCCCACATGGACCTTCAGTGGACCCCATATGGACCCCTAGGGAGAAATGTCTGACCATTTGGGGCATGCGAGGTCCATTCCAAGTCCACGGGGGTCCACGTGAGGTCCATGCGGGGTCCATGTGATTTGTGAATCACATGGACCCGTCCCTATTTGGTAGGGCATATGCGGCGAGGTTGGTTATATTTAAGGTCAATATATCACAAACGATGGTTGATGCACTTTGCCGAAGAGTTTGGACCCCGTGACGATGCGGTAGATAGCGGGCGACCGGGCTTGCTGAACCCACCCGACAACCCGCCCAGGCCTTGACAATTAACAAAACCACATTTCCGGAGATACCAATGATATACTCGTTCGTCTCTTGCAAAATACTCACACATTTGTTGGTTTGACATTTTTTGATACATCTCACATTCAGGGGGAAAATATTGGATTTAGATTATTTCTTGCGTGATGATTAATTAACTTTTTTTTCATGTTGATTTTAGATTAAGTTTTCTTGATGTCATCCGGCTATGACCGGTGGTCCTTTTCACGACTCCTGTTCAAATAATGTGCACACAGGTCAAACGCTCTCGTTCCCGCTGGTGCCACCTCCCGCTAGTGCCTCCAAAAAGCTTTAAGAAGGTTTGTCTCGCTTGTGATAATGGTGGGCGCCGTTGTAATAGACACTCACGGCGTGTTCTGCTTGAAAAAAAGGCCCCTGTACTTCTTCTATATCCTAAACCCTTTGACTTGCCTTTTACCGCTGCACGCGACCGGCAAGCATCTTTGAAACTTCCGAGTTTCAAAGATGCGTTTTGTATTTTGGGTGCACCCTAATTTTACAAAACGGCCGAGCGCTTCCCGTTTGTGCGGGATATTCACATTTATTCCATGGAATATTTCATATGGATTAACACACATAAGCACGAAGGCATCGGCCACGCATCTTTGAAACTAACGAGTTTCAAAGATGCGTTTTTTGTCATTTGGGTGCGCATACCCAAATAACAAATCAGCCGAGCGCTTCCCGTTGGCGTGGGGTATCCAACGCTTGAATGTTGAATATTCATTGTAATATGAGTTAGCAAGCGAGGTTGCAAAGGCATCGGGACAGAATCTACGAAACTGTCCTATGCCTTTGCCTTTGGGTTTGGGTTCGAACGTGACACCCAAACCCAAAGATGCCAAACAGCCGAGGGCTTCCCGTGCGTCCTAACGCACGAAACTTGGCACGAATACTACCATGGTACATATATTTAAGTTACCAGAAGCTCAAGGCTTCAAGTTACTTGTGCGCGAACGCGCAATTTATTTCTAAGGCAGATGTTTTGGGTTTGGGTTCGAACGTGACACCCAAACCCAAAGATGCCAAACAGCCGAGGGCTTCCCGTGCGTCCTAGAGCACGAAACTTGGCACGAATACTGCCAAGATACATATCTTTGAGTTACTTGAAGCTCAAGGCTTCAAGTTACTTGTGCGCGAAACGCGCAATTTATTTCTAAGGCAGATGTTTTGGGTTTGGGTTCGAACGTGACACCCAAACCCAAAGATGCCAAACAGCCGAGGGCTTCCCGTGCGTCCTAGAGCACGAAACTTGGCACGAATACTCCCAAGATACATATCTCTGAGTTACCAGAAGCTCAAGGCTTCAAGTTACTTGTGCGCGAAACGCGTAATTTATTTCTAAGGCAGATGTTTTGGGTTTGGGTTCGAACGTGACACCCAAACCCAAAGATGCCAAACAGCCGAGGGCTTCCCGTGCGTCCTAGAGCACGAAACTTGGCACGAATACTGCCAAGATACATATCTTTGAGTTACCAGAAGCTCAAGGCTTCAAGTTACTTGTGCGCGAAACGCGCAATTTATTTCTAAGGCAGATGTTTTGGGTTTGGGTTCGAACGTGACACCCAAACCCAAAGATGCCAAACAGCCGAGGGCTTCCCGTGCGTCCTAGAGCACGAAACTTGGCACACATACTGCCAAGATACATATCTTTCAGTAACTTGAAGCTCAAGGCTTCAAGTTACTTACTTGTTTTCAAGCAGAACACGCCGTGAGTGTCTATTGTGGCAAAGATGGCAAATAATAAAAGTCATTATGCGGAAAGAGTCGTTATTCACGGCCGTGACTTTTAGATTCACGGCCGTGAATCTTTCCGAATGGAACCAAAAACCGTTCGATTAAAATCGGACGGTTTTTGGTTCCATTCGGACATATGGACATCACGGCAAGACAACTCTTCAGTGTAATATTTCGCATGGCATGGCGATAGCTCAACAGGTACAGTACAGCGTCATGGATGCATGCACCGGTAATAGCCAGATGACATAAAAAAAACTTAATCTAAAATCAACATGAAAAATGGGTTAATCTAAAATCAGAGAGAAATAATCTAAATTAAATTGCCTACCACATTCAGGTGCATTATGTGGAATTACAAAACCTTTTAGCCTAAATTTGATTTGGTTTATGGTTGCACTTGTTTTGTATAGGTGAAGCTCATTTGAATGATATTGTCTCACCCTAAACAGATTTTGAAAGAAGTCCCGGTATGACACCATGGCAGGGTCCAAAAATGCATATCGTTTATGAAAGTGCGGTGGATTGTTTGGTCCGGTATCAAAATTGACTCCCACCGTATTAGCAACATTGGAAATCACAAGTCGTTTAGAGGCCCACACCTCGTCAACATTAGATAAGGTTGATTTCGTTTCATCATCGCTCATCCCATGATAACAAATTATGTCATCTTGAGTGAGATTTGTATTGGATGCTATTGTTTGGTTAAGCTCTTTCATAATCATATCCTTGAATGTGTCCATGCCATAACACCAAACACTTTTGCCTTTCTTGAAATCAGTTTTGAAAGGATAGAAAAGATACACGTTTTCTCCATTGTTTAAAGCATCAATTAAACATGCCTCCCACTTTTTTTGTTTTCGTAATTGATTAATTGTTGTGGAGCTGGTGGTAGGTTGTGGCCAAGAGTTATCAGCCGATCTGAATTTCTCACACTCTCAAACCATGTAATGGTATCTTGATGGGGAAAAGCATCCATAAAGATGATTTTCTTTGCAGATTTTACAATGTGCATAAAGCAATCCCAATTGGCGGGTAAGTGCTCCCCATGTGTCGTGCGGTTCATGAAAATACTTTTGTAAGTCTCAATCTCATCCAAGACAACAATGTCATAACTTTTACGAGCTTCAACACCGTCACATAAATCGGCCAAAAGGTTTTCTTGTTGAAATGTTTTCCATTGTGATTCCATAGACATTATAATTCTATTTGTTTTCGGAATTAAATCTTGTTTGTTCTTATCAAAGCTTTTGTAATTTTTGAACAGCAACGATTGCAATCTTGTCGCTACATTTTGTGCATAAGATATCCTTGGGCTGAACCATATGATGCTACTACCCTTTTCATACTTGTGAAGATAATCAATAGTAGAACCGGTCTTGTTACCGCTCATGAATGCCGTCAAGAACACCATGGATGCATGTCCAAATGCATTATGAATTTCAATCGGCTTCACCCATCTATCACTCATAAAGATGTCGATTGGTACGTCGCAACCCTTAAGAAACTTTTCACTATGAGAATGCTTTTCATCAAATAGATTAGGATAAAATCTGAGCAAGAGGTTCTTGATAAAGTTGTCGCCCGGAGAAAATTTGTCTTTCGCCCTATGCCAAAATACCTCATACTTTTTAAGCCTTTTCTTTATTGTTGTCTTTTTGAGCGGCCCACTTTAAATAGTCCTTCAAATCAATGTTGCTATGGTATGACCATAACATAATCAGCCAAGTTACATTGTGTTGAAAGCTACTAGGGTCACCTCTTGGTTTGTTGGGTATCATGCCTAATATTTGTTTGTAACTTGTCGTATCCCAATTAAAATTGGATGGGGGCACATAGTCACATGGTGTGATGGAACGTAAGTCAATGTTTTGATGAGTCTTTTCATCAAGTTCTACATCCTCAAATTCCCAATCTAAAGTAGCGGCATCAATTGAGTCTTCATCGAAATCCATCAATACACAATGCTTGGTGACCGATTGACTTCCTTCAATGATATCTTGAGTTCGCAATTCATTAGGCTTGCTTTGATTAACACATTTGAAGGGACGATTTGTGGTATATATATCATCCATACCAAAGTCATTTTTATACTTTTTTACCCATGTTTTCAAGGGAGCCATAGCACCAAGATTCTTAAAGTAATAATTAGAAAGAGTAATGTGATAAAACCAATATGGTTCACCATTTTTTGGCGATGTATTCCCACTAATTTGAAAGTTGGCATTTGGAAATTTGGTCAATATTATTTCTTTGAGTGTTTCTAAATCGATTTCAGATCTTCCATCAATATCAAAAAAGATTTCTCTTTTGACATCGGGTTGAATTATTTCATAGATACCATGATGTTTGGTCAATATTTTTGCCATATTATTTTTGTGATTTTTTGACCACATTTGTCCCATCTTTTTGGTAAGCGACTTAATGAGAATTTCATCTTCTTTCAAAGTTGAAATTACATAAGCTTGAGCACCACCATCGGTCAAATTGTTTACCCATTGCATTTTGACAAATGGCCTTAGAAAAAACTTTGAAGTGTCGATGTCTTGATAATCCATTATACTCTTATATTTAAGTGATTTAATGTTTTGGTGAAAATAAAATTGGATGTTTTTGTTGTTGATATTTTGAGACATGTATACTTATATATACCATATATTTTAATTTCATTTTCAGATTTTTGAGACCTTTTTTTCCTCATGTATTCTTTCATTTTGATATTGTGCTCATCCTTGTGGGATTCATACCAAGTCTTTTGATGTTTTCTATTCAAAGCTCGCGTTTGTTCAACATGGGTCTCCCTATACTTCTTTTTGGCACGTTTTTGAGCATCGGTCAAGGCCATTCTATTGGTATATACTTAGATTTTAATCTTTAAATCAATTGCGTTCTTTAAGTAGTTCGCCAAAAAGGTGGGGAAATAGGTCATATTATGGATTATATATAAGATAATGAGAATATGACCTAAAATGCCACCTTTTTCATGATATCGTACCCGCGTGCGTTCTTTAAATAGTTCGCCAAAAAGGTGGGGAAATGGGTCATATTATGGATTATATATAAGATAATGAGAATATGACCTAAAATGCCACCTTTTTCATGATAGTTAGGGTTTCAGGGTTTCAGGGTTTAGGGTTTATCATGATACCCCCGCGAAAAAATCGCCGAAAGTCGTATATCGCCTAAACTGACCCCTCCCTTAAATAGTGTAAAAAACCGTGCGAAAATCGCCTGAACTGACCCCCTAAATGGGGTCGGAAATCGCCGAAACTGATGCTGAATTAATTCTATTTTCTCCAAAATGTTTTATACACTGTTCGCAGCATTTTCCCGAAATCGTCTGCGATTTCAGTCATACGGCGATGACATATATCCTGACACACACCATGACTCACACCGCGACACGTGCGATATTAAATCGACACCTGTTCTGACACATATCATGACAAATCTCATGACACCTATCACGACCTGCACGACACCTGCGATGACACCTATCATGACACGTACCATGACAGATGGACGTTCTCCGAAATATCACCGGAAACGCCCCGGAAGAGCACCGGAAGGTCACAGGTGTCGTCGTATGTGTCGTCGTAGGTGCCATGGTAGGTGTCATGATAGGTGTCAGCACATGGGTCAGCAGTGGTGTCATGGCACGTGTCGTATGTGTCACGATATGTGTCGCGATATGTGTCACGATATGTGTCACGATATGTGTCACGATATGTGTCACGATATGTGGCATGGTCGCCAAATATAGATTTAAAACTCGCTAAAAAATAAAAATTAAAAGTTATATAAAATTGAAAATTTAAATTTAAATAAATTTGATTTGAATGCAATTTTTGTATTAAGAGAATTTCAGGACGTTATATTTTGAATCTATTTATATCAAATTCTTATTATATATATTTGCAATGGGTGATTGTTCATATAAAATATCTTGCTAGATAACACTTTATATAAAACGTTTTAAAAATATAATTGCCAAAAAATTAAAATATATTTGCCGAAATATCAAAATTTGCTGGACTTTAGGTTCAGGGTTATTATTATGGGCTCTGATAGCCCCTAGCCTGACCTGTCTCTGATCGGAACCGTGACTCCGCTAGTAGCTAGGATGACAGTACAGTAGTACCGTACTGTCAGTCATTATTTCGTATTATCCGGGTTTCCGAGATGCATGATAAAAGCACTCGGCCGGACTGTTTATGGAGCTTAGCCTGTTTGTTTTCACCGAGCGGAACACCTGTTCTCGCAAAATTTTATTTTTTTATAGACAAATTACGAACATGTATTTATATCGTTGAAAGATATAAATCAAAGGTACGCCGATTCCTTAGAAATATATATATTTATAGCATTGTCGGTTCTATAATCACTATAAATATATAGTTCAGTATCAATATTAATATAAAATATAAACAACGTCAAACGCGAAATATTTATTTCATTATCATTTCCCCCAAAATTATATATTATACCAGACTTATTTTAAACCACAAGATATCTACACAAATCTGACGATTTACAATTTTATCCAGCACGCGGAATTAAAATAGCAAAACTAAATCGCCCGAACGAATCAGAGGGAGGCATCATCTGAAATTAGCAAAATGATACCAAAATAAATGCAAACGGTGTGTAAAAAATGAAAAATAAATCATGTACACTTTCACCGTATCGGGCACACGTCCGTTGGTAAAATACACGTTTTAGGGTTGCCTATCTTATGTTTCAACGATGAAAAGCGAAGTATACACTTGAATAATCTATCATGAACTCCCCCAAAAACAACATGGGTCGCCATTAAGATAAGGAAAGAGAAAAAGGAGATGATGCAAAACGGCCGATAAATCACGCGGCAAAATCAAAAGGTGGCACATTAGGTCATATTCTCATCATCTTATATATAGTCTATAATATGACCTATTTACCCACCTTTTCGTATTTCCAGAAATTTGACATGCATTCATCGGCAACACAGGCAACATTCTTTCCGGGAATAATCTTTGATTGTTCCTCTTGTTGCTGATGAGACCGGAAACACCGGGAACATTGAAAGAATGTTCCTTTATTTCATTTGTGTCAATCGTTGCTTTCTTGATATCACAGTGTGAACAAGCAGATGACACCAGATGACACCAGATGAATCAGAAATGGTGGCAGATTAGGTCATATTCTCATTGTCATATATATAATCCATAATATGACCTATTTACCCACCTTTTTTTATTTATAGGTCACCACAACAATCTATCTGCGTAATAACCATTGCTGCCCACCACATTGCGGTCTTTTTTGTGTCTAAGTTTGTACAACCGACGTCTTTCATCTGCATACTCTTTACCCCTCTCAGCCATCGATGTATGTTGGATAATCACAAGCACCACGCTGACCCACTTGAGCGACCAGTTTACCATCCTTGAAAACATCAATCTTTTTGCTTTGATTATTTGATGGGCTTACCTTAACTCCGAGTTTACGTGCTTGACCGGGAACAATCTTTGATTGTTCCTTTTCTTGTATACTCTTTGATTTGATAAGTCATTGTATACTATATCTAAGACTATTATATAGTACAGTATGACAAGTAAACCGATATCTGAGAGTAGACTTCAGGAATTATATCTGGACCCAAAGTTTGGCCAATCTAGTGCTAGTGCATTCACCAAAAAGCTTAAGGCACAAGGTTATAAAGTCACAGAGTCTCAAGTCAAGGCTGCTATTTCCAAAACTGAAACATCGCAAGTTTTGGCACAACCCAAACGTGTAACCCGTAAAGATTACTTTCCGACCTATGGGCCAGTCGATAAGGTCTCTATACAAGCCGACCTGGCCTTCATACCCAAAGACAAGTCGGTGAACAAAGGATATGCCGTGATTCTGACCGCGGTAAACGTAAACACCAACCGTGCCTACGCAGTTGCTTTGAAATCCAAGACGGTCAGAGATGAAAACAATAAAAGACAAGAGGATGTGGAGGGTATCGTCCCTGCCATGAGACGATTGATAAGCGAAACCAAGATGGACACTTTGAGTACAGACTTAGGCAGCGAGTTTACGAACAAACCAGTTCAAGCATTGTTGAAAGAGAAGGGAATCAAACATTACACGTCTCAAAAAGAAGACCACACTCGGCAAGGTAAAATTGAAAGATTCAACAAAACTTTGAAACGAAGATTTAATATCAACGAGGCGAGCACAGGTAGAAACAATTGGGTTGACTATTTGGACTCAATCGTTGAGAACTATAATGAAACGGTAAACCAAGGTAATATCAATGATACCCCTCCTGATGACATGAATAAGAATCGTGTTATTAGAAGTGTCTTGTTGAAACGCAATCAAACCGCCAAACTCTTACAGAAGTTAGACATTAAACCAGGCGACCGGGTGCGATTACGCGTGACTAAGAAGACGTTTGACAAAGAGAGCCAAACATGGTCTACGCAGGTGTATAAGGTCCGAAGTAGAAAGGGATTGTCTTTCGTGATAGAGGACGGTGACGGTGATACCTTAAGCCGACAATATAAGCCGCGAGAACTGAAAGAAGTACAAGGACCTGTCTCCAAACCATCCAAAGAAACTCGTGGGACTAAGACTGATAGTGAAAACAAGCAAGTTACGAAGGTCGAACGTCAACTTAAAAAGGAGGGTATAGAAGGAAATACTGCTTCCAAGACATCTAGAAACTACGACAACTACGAGGTCAATGTGTTTATCAGCGACAAGAAATCGCCAAACTATCAAAAGACTTTGAAAGGATACCTTAAGCTCAATCGGTCTAGAAAAAGTAAACGTAAGTATCAGTTGATATTCTATGACAAATCGGAAGAGGACGAGTCGTGTGTTGGTATATATATATAGTATATATATCTATGTTATATACATATAGTATATCTATATGTTTATATACATGTAGTATATTTGTACATTATAATGAGGTAATTATGTATATATATCCACCTTCTTCCCCCCTCAAGGAAGTGTGAACATAAGGCAGTTGTCAGTTGCCCTTATACCTCATGATATAGCATGCAGTCCTTATAGGAAGCAGCTGTTACAGTTTTAGGGTTGCAGCCCTACAGTCTTTGGGTTGTAGCCCTGCAGTTTTTGGGTTGTTGCCCTACAGTTCTTGGGTTGCTGCCCGAAATATTGTCATGTCCGTGCTGATTTCAGCATGACAAATATGCCAACCACGAAGTGTTTCCTATTATATAGGTGGCATTTAGGGTATGTTACGTTACAGTGACCCTTATTCCACACAGTGATGTTAGGGTGTTACTTGCCATCAGTAACCCTAAAATATGTTAAATTAAAGCAGTATAAACATTTTGCAAAGATATTTAAGCAAAACTGCATTTAATTTTTCACTGTGTGTCACGTGGTTTTTTAGAGGTACGTTACACCCCTGACACACACACGTGATTTTAAGGGTGTTACAGGGTGTTACAAGTGCTGAATAAATCAGGGAATATTTATTGATAGCTGAATAATCAGATCAGCGAAAAAAATCAACCCGATTTTTTCATTTTGAAATCATGCGTGTGGAGTTTTTACGCATTTCGTTACAGCCAATATGTACACCCCTATATATTACACACCTAATATCTAGGGTGTTACACGAGATATGACCATGGTCATTATGTTTTTCTGATACCTTAATAGGTATAAAATCATAATTTGAAATAAAATGAGGTCGAAATTTCAATTTTGAAATTTATCGCCAACGATTTTCACCCATTTTGCACCTTTTTGGCCATTTAATTATATCACCACAGTAATATATCTCGATGTGTGTGGAAGCTGCAAGTTACAGAAGTACTGCAACTTACTTCACTTTTGCACATGATAATTTTCATGGCATAATAGTGAATATCTCTGATGGTCAACATCTGTAGTTGATCATAAATATGGGTTTTACTGATTTGAAACCCATGGAAGTTAATTCACTTCCTGGTGATTTATAGGTGTATCATCTTGTAAGCGGATTAACCACATTAGTGATAACTTGTCAGAACCTATGATATATTTGGGCATATGGCTGTGCACTAAGAGTATATCAAAGTGATATCTCTAGATTTCAAATATATCAGGATACAGCTTGATAATAATCTAAGCAGTTCAACACAACACAATGTGTGTGTGTGTCCACGACAACCTATGTCAGTCAGTTCAATATATAATAAGTACTGATCTGAGTAGGTACATGCTTTGTGTGCTGATCATTACTGAATCAATTGTCACAATGCATTGAGGTTGTTGTTCTTGCTCCAGCGATAATGAAAAGGTATGGACAGTGTTCAGCAGTTACCAGCTGCATTGTGAACACCGTATACTGCCTTCGGGTCTGGAGATATTCTCCATCCAGCCCTTCAGCATGTAGTTTTATCCTGTTACCTTAACTATCGCCATCACTGACATCCAACACGCACATGTGTTTGTTGGATGGTATCTATATTATCATACACATAGTTGATATTATAGTTGATCATTTCACTTACTGAGTCAGTGAATGTCATTATACATACCATAGTCAGTGGTGTGTGCATTATGCAGGTACTTGCTGATTTAGTAGTACATGTAGGTGTGTGTGTGTGGAACTTTACTACACACTTGTATACAGGTGATAATGGTATTACAATATACCAAGATAATTCATCATGCAGGATGATCTGTATACCAAGTACTGAATAAATCCAACATGATATATATATCAGATTAGTGGTTATTGTAATCTTGCATACTCTCATTTACAATAATGAGTTGCTTGATTTATTTTACATGTAGTTCCGGTGAGCATTCCATCCAGTGATCCACCATAGAACGCACATGCTCTTCCCAAATCCTCCGTCGGAGCATGACGAGCTAATTATGGTGTTAAGATCACCTTCAGGCACCTTACACTTACATGATTCCAATATAGCTAACATGCACTGCAATATGCCTTGTGCAATGTACAATGTATTGTGATGTGATACTAATATTCCAGTTGTTATCATGATCAAACTGGTAATATATATTACAGCTGTTAGCGTGGTCAAGCTGTATTAATGATGCATGCACAATTCACAGTGTCGCAGTCACTCAATATATAATGTATATGTAGTGTAATGCATATGTGCTGCATGCACTCATTATATACTTCATGATGGTGTATACTGCAAGTCAAGTATATGTGCATGTGTGTGTGCTGCAATCATTGCAATCTTCGCACACTCTAATCTTGCACACATTATTATGTTGCTGCCGAGTATTCATGATCTGTCATGTTGAGCATGTACGTGTGTGTAAGCTATTCACACGGCATTTATGCAGTTCACACTCTTGATTGCAAGTAAGTATACAAATTTGACAGTGAATAAATTGCAATATCTCAGCAGTCATCAAAGTATTGTGTGGCATGCTGCAATATTTGTCATCATGCGTCCATTCATGATTATCCCTGTAAGTATACACATATTTTGCAGAGGATATCGTGACGCGCGCATATGATGCGCAGATGATTATTGCAACTATCGATGATGATGGTGTATTGATGACATTTTGTATATTGACATCGTCATCATAAAACTGCAAAATGATTGTCGTGCGCTGCAAGTGATTTATTTGCGATCATGAAAATCGCAATGTGCGCGCTGCTGATAAAAAGCATATCTTGTCGCCGTATGCATAGCATATGATACGAATGCTAATTTTCGCACGGATCATGATTCCGCTGATGATTATCGTGTCCGCATCTCATACTGCGAATTTCGTATAGCTGCGAATCATTTCTGCGCGTGCATATGTGATCGCCGTACATACATTTCTTACGGCTGCGAATCGCTTCTGCGCGCATATGTGATCGACGTACATACATTTCTTACAGCTGCGAATCGCTTCTGCGCGCATATGTGATCGCCGTGCATTTGTATGCCGCATGCACACCTTTTCGCGCAGTATATACGACGCTCAGCTGCTGTGTACGATTCTGCGAATGCGACGATTATCCTCGCGCACTCTATTCGCTTTTGCAGCGATCAGTATATGCAGTATATCAATATTTATGCGATTGCGTCGCCAGATATGATTTGCGCTCCGCAACCTGCATACACAAAATTATTGATATCTATGCTGCACTCACACTAGAGTTCTCGTTTCTCGCCTTGACGATCGAATACCAACTGATAAGGACGCAGACGCGAGCCTTAAGATATATTATGATATAATAAGATAGCGCAGGTGTTATTGAACAGTAACACGCGCACAACTTATGAGCGGGTGATGAGTGCAGACTTCGTCCGAAGATACTGCTATAGCACAACGCTATCTCATCTACACCGAATGCCTCCCATCTCACAGATGGTACCGCTATTGGGTTGTGAACCCGAGGCATTGGTTGAACGACTAGTATCGGCAGAACGAATGATGCGTTCGCCATATGATACTCGCATGCTTGTTCCGCACATGCTAGAAGCGAAGATGATTTCTTCTCCGAACCGTTCGGTACTTCCAGATAGCATCTTGCTTCGCCATTCTCGAGTCCGACATACGGCCTCTCGATGACAGGTGTCATTCAAGTCTTTCCTTGAATAAATGACAGATGATGTGACTTATCATCTCGATAACATGTACAGTCATAGTCGACCGTACTGGCGACTGTCTGTCATTATAATATATGACATGACTCGGCATGACATGACATGGTATGACATGTCTGACAGGTATGCCACGTATGACATGTATGACACATGTGTCATCGGTCATAACCCTGACACGCACGCCCAAGCCACGAAGGGAGAAGTCCCCTCAAGCCAAGATCGCAACCAACCGATTTCAAAAATTACGCCAAACACCAACCAATTTCAAAAAATCGGCCAGCGCTTCCGCCCCTGAGGGCCGATACCGCCCGCAAATCCGAGCGAAAAGGTCCGAGCGACTGTGTGAGGACCGGCGGTCCGTATGCACCTAGAAGGCAAGGCTAAACCAACACATGCAAGCACACAAAATTCCGCTCGTCGGTGTCGTAGCCCTCGAAGGACTGCAACAGCGCGATTTACCTGCAAGGCACTAACGATACGCCAACACGGCCGTTCCATCCGAGGACAGATCAGACTCAAAGTACATTCGCAAAGGGGAGGGAGGACCAAGGGCCCCAAGCTACCTCCTCCACGTTGCCATGTAGTCGTACCAAACTACGTCGCGGATCAAAGTACTCGGAGATCGCCACTCCTAGAGCACCTGAATCCCACAACACGCACCCACCAACACGAAGCAGAAACGCACGGCACATTGTTCCAGATTTCAAGAAAAAAAACGTCGGGCGAAAGGCATTACGCAAGTGCAATCAGAATATGCAGAAATAGAAATTTTCAGGAAGGGACGCGGAAAAACGGACTAATTACTGTGGGATATATAGTGCCGACTATATATTGAGGTGCTGATACTCAGAATGCTTACACTTAAGATAACATAAGAAGTCAAGTTAGATTGAGTGTCGCTCGGCTTAAGCCCGAAACCCTGAACCTGTGACAGCCGTACTGTACGGAGTACTAGTACAAACAGAGGACTGTGACACACACGGGGTGTCACATCCAGCACACCACCCTGTACTATTACGGAGGAAGAGTTAGGGTGGAACAGGTAGTCCGTCAGGTGAAACAAAACACACCATCTCAAGCGGTGGAACAGTTGCTAGTGGGGGCCTGTGCTCTTGGCCAGGGCGGTCCCAAATCTCTAGCTAGCACTACACACTGAAGGCTATCGTGCCCGTGATACAGATCTAGTTGTGCTACTAGGCTTCTGACAGTAACTCTAGCCACCTCGAAAGTGGTCCACAGAGCAGAGTTCACAGGGATTGTAGTTGTTGTAGTTCTCAAATTGGAAGTCCAGATTGCAGTTGCCGAAGCTGTCAAAGTCCAGATTGAAGATGTTGTAGAAGTCAGTCGGTCCAGTGTCCAGAAGGTCGGGGTCAGTGAAGTAGTCCACTGTGCCATTCTGATAATCAGAGCAGGCACCGTACACCACCGACCGTGGAGCAATCTCCACATCACAAAGTGTCGTGGCGGTGACGGTGTCGATCAAGGCGCTGCTCATGCACAGAAACAGAGCAGGGAGTGCTGCCGCCGTGAGGAATTTGCCGATTGAAGGTGCCCGTACACCACCAACCCGTGGAGCGGGTGGTGGGACGGCATCATGCAAGTCCTCGTCGTCGGACTCCGTGTCAGCCACGCTAGCGGAATCATGCGTGGAAGAAATGTACGGAGGGAGGGGATTGAAGGATTGAAGAGAGACCTGTGGCTCGGGCTCGAAGAAGCCCAATTGCACAGACATGCTGTCCATAAAAGACTGTTCGAAGGGCGGCTTACCGTCAGCGAACTGCTTCGGGTAAATTAGCGCGTCGCCCTCGGTCTCGATTGCCACCTCCGGCCCATGCTCCACGACGGCATCGTCGATCACGGAGGGCGTGGGCGAACCGAAGTGGACCATTGGGAAGTGCTGAGTGTCGGACTCAGCACCACCAGCCACCTGCTTGAGCTCGCGGAGAGCGGTGCGTGCTTCGTGCACGCGGGTAGCAAGGAGTGAGGGTTGGGTGGGCGTCAATCCCGCGTATTGTGCTCGGAGCCCCACGTCAATGTCCTCGGAGAACGTGAAGGGCTCCTCGTCCTGCCGAACCAAGGGATGATCATGTTGTGCACAGAGTCGAGCAAAGGCGGTGTCGTCCTCAGTGTCGAACGCGGTCTGGAAGGCGGACACGAGGCAGTCGGCGTCGTCAGCTTGCTCAATTACGCACTCGTTGCACTTGATGTCCGCGGTGGGACAATTCGCGGAGTCATGCCAAAACCCCGGAGGGCAACGGACACACTCCGGAACGAAGGCCTTGGAGACGACGTGGAACGACACGGAGTGCATGCCGAAATGCTTGTTGTCGTTGCGGCGGTGGCGGTCTTGCGCCCAATTCCCGCCCTTGGGGAGGGGCGAAGCGGCGAAGCGGTGCTTCATTTGGCGCTGCCGCCCATGGTACTTCCCATCCTCGCGACGGTTCTGGCGGTCACGCCAGGAGGAAGGTGGAAAATGCACACCCGGCTTGCCCGAAGGCTTGCCCGTAGACGGAGCCGACCACCTCGTTGTTGGCTCGTCGTTCGCATTCTCGTCGGAGAGCGTGGCGAGCACCTTGTTGGCGGCGTCGATGTGGAACTGAAAGTCCTTGATCAGGGCCTTCACGTCAACGTCGGACGGCAGACCAGAGTACAGCACGTTGGACTTGTCCACGAAGGGCACGTGCTTGCTCCCGCCGGCGTTCGCATCCCAAATCTCGAGGACGTGGGCGTAGATGTCTTCGAGCTCGACCTTGGCCAACTCAACGTCGAGACGAAGCGGGGTGATCACCTTGTCGTAGAACTCGGGGTCGAGTGAAGCCAGAAGCTGCTTCTTGGCCATCATGTCGTCGAGTGGTCCAGAGGCGCCGTTGCCGATAGCAGTCAGGCATGCGTCGAAATCCTGAATAAGAGGGTCGGGGTCTTTCTTGTCGTCGAAGTAAATGGAGCAAAGCTCCTCGTAATGCCCAAGAGGTCGAACCACGCGAGGGATCAACCTCTTAGTCACCTCCAGAAGGGCACGCTTGCCATCTTGAGGCGAAGCCCGTCCCGAAGCCTCAACCCAACGCCGCGCGGGTGAGCTAGGAGAAGTCAACGATGTCAAAGTCGAGAAGAGGATGGCATTGAAGATGGCGTTGACCTCCTTTTGCGTGTCCGCCAAATCAAAAAGAGCGGCGTTGTTGGGGTCCTTCTGCTCGAACGCGCGCTGCAAGGACTTCACAATAGATGTCCAGAGCGAGTTACGGCGTACTTCATCTCCATGAAAGGTGTCCTCTTTGGAGCCCAAGGCGTCGCGAGAAATCCTCTTGATGATGTCGACGTCCCAAGTGGAATTCTGTACAGCCGCAGCTCGAGTCCAGTCCGGAGCCGTGAGATTGACAGCCGGAGAATTTGGCGTCGGTCTATAGCGAGACCCGACGTCGCGTGAAAAAATCGTGTCAAGTCGAATTCGATTGTTGGCCCCCAAGGGAGGCGTGACGTGTGAATTTACGCTCATGATGAAAATCCAGTAGGTGGGAGCGTTGGGGTAGAGAGCCGATGTCGTAGAACACAGAAAAGCGACGGTCGAGAGCCGTAAGATGCAGTTTCGGAACGGATAATCAAGGAAGCCGTAACTGTGAAATTGCAAGATCGTAACGCGGCGGCCAAGGAAACTCACGACAAAAATTGATCAAGTTTCAGTCGAGTAAAATCCAACGCGGACAATACAAATTAATCCCAGGTAGGCGAACGCTGCAGCGATACCAAATTTAATCCGCCCGTAAACTAGCTCTCGACCGCGACTGCGAAAATCACGACATCAAATTGGGCCCCCAACGCCCCACCAAGCGGAGTGGCTTAGCCACTCATGCAATCAAAAGTAGTGGAAGGTGCCTGGCGCACCATAACCTGTGGGATATATAGTGCCGACTATATATTGAGGTGCTGATACTCAGAATGCTTACACTTAAGATAACATAAGAAGTCAAGTTAGATTGAGTGTCGCTCGGCTTAAGCCCGAAACCCTGAACCTGTGACAGCCGTACTGTACGGAGTACTAGTACAGACAGAGGACTGTGACACACACGGGGTGTCACATCCAGCAATTACCATTTTTAGGGTAAAAACCCTAAATACCTCGTGCGATCAACTATCCGGAATATGATTTCTATATTCACTTTAAGTTATGCGTTCAATGTATGCTTTCAATACAAATATACAGCTGTTACGGTTTCGTACTTTTTATGTTATTTTTCTCAGTTCAGTTCTCATCCCCGAAGCTGGCTGCCATTGAGTTCTTAAGCATCATGAAACTCAACTCGGAACTCAACTGTACTAAGTACTCCGTACAGTACAACGATCTAGGCACCTCACATCATCATCATTCAGATCGGTCCTACTGTACTACGTACTGAGTACTTTTATAGTTGTAGTTGCTTTTTGTACTTAGCCGTTTTCTTAGCCCTTCTACTTGCGTCTCTGGCCCTTGTGCTTGCCTCCTAGCACATTTTCGAGTCATCGTCGTCATCGAAAATGCACGTTTGATTAGGTCATGAAATTGCTGTACAGTAGCTCACAGAGCTAGGGAATAACCAATAAGGAGCAGAGGTTTGCCCGGTTTTGTCAAAGCTCATACTGATACTCGATACTCATACTGAAGGCGCAAGCGTTTGGCGCTGTGACAGAAAGAGTGAAATGAGGGTATATATATAATAGATATATATACACGATAAAGTCACAGAAAACACAGTGCCGGGTGCTCGGAAACGGAATAGCATAAACTGGGAAGACAGACATACGGACTGTCTAACTAGAGAAGGCTAACGTGACGGGGACACGGTCACGGGTGCCACATGCCACCCACACGGTGAGGGGTGAAGCAAGGAGAAGTAGGCCCCCATACAGTGGGGGGGAAATCGGCTTCCCCGTGACACCACCTCACCCCGAAGGTGTGAGTGGCCATCCCAGAGCAAGCAAACCCTAAAACCTAAACCCAATGTCACTTTAAGTTAGAGTCCATGGGACCATTTCAATCCAGCTAACAGTCAGGAAGATGTGGCGCTACTCTGCAAGTGAGATGTGGCTAAGTCTAGAATTGGTTGGCTGCAGTTGGTTGCGATGTGATCGTGCTTTCACTGAGTGGTGGCGGCGGTGTTCTCGAAGATGTCGAGGGGCATCCAGGCGATAAATTAACCAACTCCTGTGCGGTGCCAGAGCCAAAAGTAGCCTGGCACCACCAGAGCGAATGCGTCGATGAGAAGGGGCTGGGGAGGTGGAAGGTGAAAAATGCGGTAAGGGTGTTAGGGATCGCGAGCAGTCATCAGATGTTGGTGCGTCATCGAAGCTGCCGAATCGCGATCCGTAGGTATATCAGAAACTGAATGAGTATCACTGAATGCAGGTCGATGTCATCATCAAACCGCGTAGCTCAGTTGGTAGAGCGATTGTGATTCAATCGGGAGGTCATGGGTTCGAGTCCCGTCGCGGATACCATTTTCGCCGCGATGGATTACGCTCGACCCATCTCAAACAGTGAAAAATCCCATCACTATTTATAGAGCCCTAAGATTGGTATTCTCGTAAACGGCTCCCAGATTCGGTGTGAAATGTAACAGCATAAGGCACACGATGTGACCTACGCTAAGATCGCGAACGCGATGGACTCGAGTTTGGTGCTTGGTGCGTAAGCACCACCAGGCACCACCAGACCACAGTCAAAGGGGAGATGTTCTCGTCGAAGCGAGTCTAGGGCAGACCGAACTGCGGCCATACGCGTACGCTGGTGCAACGAGGACATGATCCCCGCGGCTGCAAAATCTGGAAGGCGCGTCGATAGGGTTTCGAGGCGTAAAGGTGCTCCTCGAAAAATTAACCAAATCAAGCGATGGAGAAGTCAAATTGGGCCAGTTTTTGACGAGGAACACGGCGGTCACGTCAAAAATGCCGTAAGGTAAGTCAGTTTTCCGGCAGCAGAGGTGCTGCTGGCCAGAGCGTTGAAGGACGCCGAAGGAAGTAGCCGGCCAGGGTGAAGGAATAAGAGGGAAAGAAGGAAGTTTGGCCGAAGGAAATCGTGGAGAACCAATCTCGTTGACGGTAGGCAGCCCACGATGTGAAATAAGGAAATCGGGTTGAGGTTAATGCGCTCAAACCGGAAGGCAAGTAGCCGGCCAGGGTGAGGGAACAAGAGGGAAAGAAGGAAGTTTGGTCGAAGGAAATCGTGGAGAACCAATCTCGTTGACGGTAGGCAGCCCACGATGTGAAATAAGGAAATCGGTTGCGTTCGATGCGCTCAAACCGGAAGGAAGTTAGAGGGAACTTTAGAATTGGCGAATAGCCAAAGCGAGCCGATGCTTACCGAAACACCACCTAGCGTGAAGTGGGTCGATAACCTGGCAGAAAGAGTGAAATGAGGGTACATATATATAATGGATATATATACACGATAAAGTCACAGAAAACATAGTGCCGGGTGCTCGGAAACGGAATAGCATAACGCTGGGAAGACAGACATACGGACTGTCTAACTAGAGAAGGCTAACGTGGCGGGGACACGGTCACGGGTGACACATGCCACACACGGTGAGGGGTGAAGCAAGGAGAAGCAGGCCCCCATACAGTGGGGGGGAAATCGGCTTCCCCGTGACGCTGGCGTCACAGGCGCAGGCGTCATAGGCGCAGCGCGCAGGCGTCTACGTCTCAGCGTAGGCGTAGGCGCAGCGCAGGCGCAGGCGTCACAGGCGCAGGCGCAGTGTCACTGTGACACCCTGCTGTGATGATGATGTCTCACAGTAGGAACTACTGTACTGTACTGTACTGTACTGTACTGTAGCCGGAGTACAGTAGGCGATGCGATGCGATGTCTATCTCTCATCACTCTCCTCTCGACTCTCAGTGTCATGTCACTCGACATGTCATGTCATGTCATGTCATGCCACTCTGCTGCTGCTGCTGATGCTGATGCTGCTCCTTAGAGCTGCCCAACTTAAACTTGTCCGTTCATTTTTAACAGTGGCAATTTTCCGAATCCGACAGTCCATATACGATTCCAGAGATCAAAATACGATACATTCCTTGGTTGCTCCCCAGGAATCTCTTCGGACCTTCCGATGTTTCCGATCTGAAAACATTGGACGGCTCAACTTTAGTTGGGCACCCCTACGTGCTCCTGCTGTCTACTGTATCGTACAGTACTGTATGTCTGTCGTGTGTGTCTGTCTCGACCGCGACCCTGCTGTCTGTTGCATCGGTTGATCAGTGCAGTCTGGTGATCTGGAGATGGAGTCTCACGTCAGTCTCGAGTCCGATGAATATCTCTATGACGGTCGAGTTTTCCCCGAAAATCGATACCGTTTTTGACTTAGTCGCGTAGACCTCCCACGAGTGCGAGCCACGGGCTGTCACCCCACTATTCTGCCACCACTCTACCCCCCACCCCTCCGGGTAATTTTGGGGATGTCCTGTGGTGCATTTGAGTACCTCGCACGCCCTTAGACCTCAAGGGAATCACTCCAGAGCGGCCCATCTGCTCACCCACCCACCACACTGAGGACCCCCTCTGGACCTCTATGACTAACCCCCGAAATTCCTGCAAAAGTTTTGCAGGCTCTTCTCGCCCCCCTTAGCCCCCCGGCGTGCAAATTACCCCAAGGTACCTACTTGACCCCTGTGCACCGAAATATGGCCATTGGGCCTACGCTACAGCTCGCACAATGCAGCTGAATCACTACCCCTGGGCTTCCCTCCAGAATTGGAGGGCAAACCGTCATAGAGATATCGGGGGCCAGTCACCTTTTAATTTCAAGGGGTCTACGGCCACCCCAGGGCCCAAGGGGGGTCGACTGGACCTCCACAGGGCTTAGTAGATAAGTTATGATGATTTCCTACCGGGGATGCCGATTTTGAAGTTGGGTCGATATCTCTATGACGGTCGAGTTTTTCCCGAAAATCGATACCGTTTTTGACTTAGTCGCGTAGACCTCCCACGAGTGCGAGCCACGGGCTGTCACCCCACTATTCTGCCACCACTCTACCCCCCACCCCTCCGGGTAATTTTGGGGATGTCCTGTGGTGCATTTGAGTACCTCGCACGCCCTTAGACCTCAAGGGAATCACTCCAGAGCGGCCCATCTGCTCACCCACCCACCACACCGAGGACCCCCTGTGGACCTCTATGACTAACCCCCGAAATTCCTGCAAAAGCTTTGCAGGCTCTTCTCGCCCCCCTTAGCCCCCCGGCGTGCAAATTACCCCAAGGTACCTACTTGACCCCTGTGCACCGAAATATGGCCATTGGGCCTACGCTACAGCTCGCACAATGCAGCTGAATCACTACCCCTGGGCTTCCCTCCAGAATTGGAGGGCAAACCGTCATAGAGATATCGGGGGCCAGTCACCTTTAATTTCAAGGGGTCTACGGCCACCCCAGGGCCCAAGGGGGGTCGATTGGACCTCCACAGGGCTTAGTAGATAAGTTATGATGATTTCCTACCGGGGATGCCGATTTTGAAGTTGGGTCGATATCTCTATGACGGTCGAGTTTTCCCCGAAAATCGATACCGTTTTTGACTTAGTCGCGTAGACCTCCCACGAGTGCGAGCCACGGGCTGTCACCCCACTATTCTGCCACCACTCTACCCCCCACCCCTCCGGGTAATTTTGGGGATGTCCTGTGGTGCATTTGAGTACCTCGCACGCCCTTAGACCTCAAGGGAATCACTCCAGAGCGGCCCATCTGCTCACCCACCCACCACACTGAGGACCCCCTCTGGACCTCTATGACTAACCCCCGAAATTCCTGCAAAATTTTTGCAGGCTCTTCTCGCCCCCCTTAGCCCCCCGGCGTGCAAATTACCCCAAGGTACCTACTTGACCCCTGTGCACCGAAATATGGCCATTGGGCCTACGCTACAGCTCGCCCAATGCAGCTGAATCACTACCCCTGGGCTTCCCTCCATAATTGGAGGGCAAACCGTCATAGAGATACTGTACAGTAGGGCACTTTGAATAAGCAAACGCACGGCAGACGCACGCGACGGACGACAAAGCACAGTTCTCTCCAAAGCCAGACTTCGCACGAGCATTACAGGTCTTTGGCTGAGGAAAATACATATTTCCTGATGTATACAGCTCATTATAACAACGATCTGTATCGGGGCAGTGAAATCGGTGGGGCGGTTTCAGAGCCTTTCCGTGGGACCCCACACAAGCCCCTAGCGAAAAGTTGTAATACGAGCCCACCCAAAAGTGCTGTTTGGGCGCGCTTCAATCGGGATGGCGCTCTCAGCGCGAAAGGCATCACCCAAGCGGAGGCGGAAGAGCTCAACTCAAAAATAGTTAAGCTTCAGGAACAGGTATCCTTGCACTTGTGTTGCTACGTGACAAGTGGTTGCTTCAATGGGGACTTTCTGCTCTTAATTTGATAGCTTGTCGTTTTCGGTGGACCTCGTGCTGTTCACAGGTGATCGAGCTGGAGGAAAAGAATGCGGTTCTTACTGCCGAACTGGATGATTTTGGACCTGAAAAGTTTGAGGAATACGATCTTCAAATTGCAGAGAAGATCGACCAAGCCGAAGCACAAGTATTACGTGAGCGAGCAAATGAGGCACTTAAACTCAAAGCCGCTGAAGACACGGTGGCTCGTTTAAAGACTGAGTTATCAAGAACTACCACTCAAGTATCAGAGGTAGGTGGGGACATCGGTTTTGGTTTTGACGTGTGTTTTCCATACCCAAGCCTATTCTATCTCGAGCTGCACCGAGTTCAGCGGCGGCAGAAAAGGCTTCCTGGACTGTTCCCGAATATTATACTGTCTTGGCTTTCGCGGTGTCGCTATTTTCGTGGGCACAGGCAACGGCTTACCTGCTTCTTTGGAATGGCTTTGTGAGCTCTGAAACCGACCGTAAGTTCGCCAAAAGACGTGCTGAACACCAACATTCCAAAACGTCTATGACGGTTTCAGTTGAAGGTGATCTATGTGTGACGTGCAGTCGGAGAAGAGCATTTCCGCAAAGCTCCTGCAGGCCGCCGCTGAGAAATCTAACAGCCTGGCCGACCAAAAGGCTGCCTCCGAAAAAGAAAGAAGCGAGCTGCAGAAGGCCGTCGCCTTGAAACAGACAGCCCTCGCTCAAGCTCACAGGGACTTGGAGGAGTTGGAGGAAGCCAATGCCGCTTGTCAACTGAAGGCTTCTTCTGAGGAAACGAGGGCAAACGAGGCGACTTGCACTCTCGGTAAGGTCCAGGACGCTCTGCGACAGAAGGCAGATGAATTAGACGAAGCGAACGACAGAATTTCTGCTTTGCAACAGCTTCCAGAGACAGTCGCCGAGTTGCAAGCGGAACTGGACTCCGTGAAGCGAGAGCTGCAGGAAGAGAAGATGAAGTCGGTACAAGCCGAAACAAAAGCATCGCAGGTCCTTCTTCAGAATTTCTCCCTACAACTAGACCAGTTCAGGTGGCATCTTGTGCGATGCAGAAATTACAAGAGAGCTGAAGTCGTCACAATTTTGCGGAACGAGGGTGGCTTTTTCAAATCGGCTTTTCAACTCTTGCAACCTCGGTTTCCCAGTCGTGTCACGTCAATATGCTCTTCAAGAATATAATCAGGACAGCCAACTCCGCTACGGCCAGCTGACAGCTGAAGAGTTATGAATATAACTATGCATGTGGAGTGTTTTTCCCAGTTGACTTTTTATTCTCAGACAGTTTTGTGCAGTGAATTGCCTATTGTTGTTGCGAAGCTGTCGTGGCTGTAACGATCGCCAATTTCGGTAGCCCGATATGAGTACTGCAGAAAACTGACGTAGAAACGGGCGCGGGTTTCTTTTCAGGTAACGGAAGCGCAAAGTGAACACTTGAGAGAACTGCAAGATGAGCTGGAGGGTCGGGAGCAGGCGGTCGTGTCGATAGAGGAGCAGTTAGAAACAACGAGGAACGAAACCTGCGCGAAGCTGGTGGAGGTGAACAGAAAGGAAAATGAACTGAAAAGTCTAGAGACGGAGCTTAGGAGAAGGGAGTTAGAGGTGAACCACCTACAAAACGCCCGTTTCAAGTCGGGTTTGCCGCTTAGTTTAGGCTCTAGTCGGAAGATCAGAGTCTGGTCTGAGAACGCAGTAGTGAAGATCTTCGATTGCTCAGTTGCTCCTGAAGGATAAACTTCGCGTCTTGCTTCTTGCTTTTGCTTGAGTTGAAGGTGCTGTCAGTTATGTGAGAGGAATCCTTGTCAGAGATTCCAGCCTGGCAGTCTTTTCTTCAATACAGAATCGTGCTGCTCGGCTTTTTTTGGTATATTCACCCACTATGTGTTTGGGGTGCTTTCCAAGCAGTTAGAAATGAGGATCAGGTTGGCTCCAGTTGAGGATGAAGCGGGAGCTCAACCACCCGAGGTACGTACGAATCGCTTGCCAGCAATTCTGTTTTTAATCGGGAATATAGCGCAGGAGGGTAGGGAAAGAAGTCGTGTTTGCTGGACGAGGTCTGATCGATTCGGTTGTAGAGCACAGGCGGCGCCAACGCCTGCGCTTACTGGAAGTGAACAAGAGCAGGCACACAGCGACTCCAGGCACACCGCAAGGTCGCAATCAACAGACCTTAGCAGCTTGCAGGTAGTTCAACGCCCTGTGTAAAAGTCTGCTTCTATTCACACCGTCACTGTAATGAGCGTGGTTCTTCCACCTCAAACCTACTAACACGAAAACAAAAGCACGTTAAGGAACGTCGTCGGATCTTGCTGTACTCGCTGCGAACTCCGTCCCTTGTTGTGTGTTTGGATTGTTCACTCGTCCTGATAGCACTTTTCAAACCTTGAGCTCCACGCGTGTAAAGCCCTCACATCCCACTGAGTATCCCACGCACCCAGCACTGCTTACCCCACAGTTTTGCACGACGGCCAAAGGGGATCGTTCTGTGCCGCAGGGTGATCTCAACGAGGAGGCTGACAGCGCCCCTGTAAAGAAAAGGCGCAGCACCCGCCAGAGCACACGGGGACGGGCCAGTAAGCCCCCTTCGCCGATTCCAGAGGATCAAGAGGTGGCTCTCGTTCCAGAGGATCAAGGGTTAGCCTCCGTCCCAGATCAGTCTAGCCCTGCACCAGGTGAGACCTGCGCACCACTTGCAGCTCTTGTCAACCCGAAGGACCTCAAGGTCTCATGTTTTTTCCTGAACGTATCTTTCGGGGATCGTGCTCTCCTTCTTAGAGTTGTGTATGCAGTACTAGTCATATCTTGAAAGCCCTGGACAGATATTCCTGGTCTCGGGCTTTCCGTGACCCAGTGAGTCCTGGTCGACATTCTCAGTAACTCTAATAGAAAAGCTTCCATGGCTACCAGGCTATGTGTAGCTGGCGAGTGGCGGTTTCGAAAAAAGTGACTCTTTTCTCTGCTTTCGTAATTTTGATTACATTTCACTTTTTATTCACGGTGTAGACACCTCAGTTTGTGTTGGGAGGTTAAGCGCCTTCGGTCCGGAGGCGATGCAGCAACTACCGAGCGCAAAAGTGGGAGAGCCAACAAGGGAAAGCGTGCCGCGTCGGTCGATCCAGCTGACTTGAACACTGGCGATCGGCCGCGACGCCGGCGCACGACACTGAGCGGCGAAGTTGCTGGGTTGTCAGAGCCCACTCCTGCAGGTTTGCGCCGCCTGAAACCTGATCCCAATTTTGCGAGGTGTTAAAGCACATGAAGTGCGACTGCCCACACAAAAAGTATGCGTTTGTGGGCCGTGCCCTGTTTCTCGTGCATGCTGTGAAGTCCGAGCCCTGGTCAGAAGTGTCTTGTGGAAAACAGTTGCCTGCTTTCTCATAAAACCTAGTTCTCTAAAGGACAAGTCACATATGCAAGTCTGCTGTCGGTGCTATGGTTTCTGCGTTGCTTGGGGATCCGTCGCAACGGGAGAAGCCTTCTGTGTGCCCCACCTGCAGCTCTAGCTCGGTGCTGTCCCTTGCCTCAGGGAGGCAATTCGAAGGATGTTCGCCGAGTCCTTTGCGTCAGTGCTTTATTAGGTACCCAGAAGACTTGATAATTATTAACTTGTGGTTAGTAATGTTTAAGAATGAGGACTGCGTTGTGGCGAGACGCTGCAGGAGCCCCTGGAGCCCTCGAGGACAGTGATAACAGTAGCCGTTACAATCTCAGACGAAGCTCAAGGTAATTTCACAAGCTCTTCCCGTGTTGGCCTGCGTTTCTTGAATATAGGCAGAAACTTTTGCTCAAAACCCCTCCCAAAACTGAGCACCCTCAGTTACCAAAGAAGCAAAACGCGGTCTAAGAACTCGGTCAGCGTATTCTCTCTGATCTTAGGAGGACACTATGGGCCTCTCGGCTCTCCCTTGGGATCCCTTTGTGACTTGAGCTTGCTGGGACTTGCCAGCCAGGCCATCAGGCTTGAGAAATAACCACTTTGGAACGGTCGGATCTATTCATTTGGGGTCAACAATGCTCAGTCTTGGCTTGCCTTGACCGTACATTGTTGCTGAGCATAGGATCAGTTCCAAAGGGTTTAGTCGTCAACGAAAGAACCGGTTCAGGTTCTCAAACGGAGCCTTCTTAGGCATATGCATGCCCTCCTGTTGGGGTCATCGCCAATCACGTGCCACTTGTAGTTTGAAAGGGGACAGCAGTGAGACCTTGTGCCCAAACACATACCTCAAGACCTTCGTGTTTTCATAGGAACCAAGGATCCTTGCTGCCACTCAAATAGCGCTGTCTTGCGATGCTAGAACTATTGTTTCATCCCACAGTGTTGTTTATCTGTTTGCTTTGAAGGTTTTGGGCTGCTGGTAGTGTGGTAGCGCAAGCTGGGTGTATGCTTTTGCCTGATTATTAATCTCCTTGTGTACAGGAGGTCATCCATATCAGCCGGCTCACGGGGTTAAGAATTTGTTTGCTGTTGAATCGTTGACCTGCCTGGACTTTGTCTGGAATGCTTTGCTTTAATTGCTAGCCTACATGGTTCTAAGCTGACTTCGTAACAGAAATGCTCCTTTTTTGCTCTTGAGAGTATGCTCTCCTACTCAAACACAACATACTCAAGACCATGCCTTGTTATCAGGGCTTTTATTGCAGTAAACATTTTGCTGTTAAGGTTGCTTCTGAGTCTGGGAAATAATTCATATTTCTTCACATACATCAAGCATGGAATCAGTTCCGTACTATAATAGTAATGTGGGTGATCTGTCTCATTGCATATTTCATTAATTTGGCCACTAGAAGCAGTCTTAACCAGTGGACATTTGAAGATCATGTAGCATTGAGCTGACAAGGAAGTTATGTCTATGTGCATGCATAAAGCATGCTGCATGAAGATGTAGGCACTGAGCCCTGGACTCAGGGTGTATTTTGTGTTATACGTGCACAAAGGGATGCCCATATTTTGGGGTACCGTAACTTGTCCTAGAGGGTGTGGAACATATTGAATTGTCGATAATGGTTGCATACTAATCCCCTTTTACCGACCTGGTGTTAAAACTGTTGATTGGACAATGTTTGAATTATATGAGACGAGGAGTGCTGGAAGGATCTTTATGGTATTCGAGATGGTACAATTGGCATAGCCAGGAAATATTAGGAAACGACCAGAACTGTGACCTTCGGTGACCATCAAGTAAATTAAACATATACATCATACATACATACCTGAAGTAAGTGCCTTCAGGTATGCTATATGTGCCCTACTAGTCGGGCACTAGTATGAGAGAGAGAGAGAGTGTGTGTGTGTGCGTGTGGGATATATGTCTTCATCAGGGGCTGGCATTAGATTTTAATTTACATCGGGGGCAGACACTTCATTTTAATCCACACCGGGTGTAGACATGTCATTTCAATCTACATCGGGAACAGACATCTCATTTTACTCTCCATCGGGAGCATCAGACATCTCGGTTTAATCTACATCGGGGGCAGACATCTCCTTATAATCTACATCGGGTGTAGACGTTTCATTTAAATCCACATCGGATGTAAGCATTTCATTTCAACGTAAGGATATAATGTAAATCAAACATAATGATGCAAATCCAACCGGTAGATATGTTCATCGCAATATGAGTTGCATATCTGCTGGTTGGATTTGCATCATTATGGTTCGTTTACATTATATAAAAAGAGGGCAGCGAGCCTTGATGATCGCCCGTCGCGCGGTGGACGCGGTCTTACAAGAGCGCAATGTTGTTGCGCAACGGGGTAACGACACGGCCACAATGCAAACATAAACATGATGTTCTTCGACAACCTGCATCCAGCAGGATTCGGCGACCAACCAGTTTGCGCGGCGCTCGCCTGGTGGGACGGCGTCTCCGACTGCATCCGTGTGGTGCTGCTCCGCGGGAGGTGGATGTCATGTCCTACCTTCCGCCGCTGATGCATGAGGTTCGCTACCTGGACTCGGGTGAAGTCACAGAAATCAACCTCGCACAGCATACCTGTGCCCGGAGGCACAGCGTGAGCCGATATGTCTATGCGTCTGTGTGTGTCATCGGGAGTAATTTGGGATTGACACGATGACAGTGAAATTGGGCTTGAAATCACGATGAGAATGAGTACCAGATGTCCGGGGTATGCCACTATGCCACTATGCCACTATGACACTATGACACTATAGTAATATGACAATACTGTGGGGTGGTCATCGTGGCACTTAGTCAGACCCTCGGGGAATGGCCGGATTCGCATCGGGATCAGAAAGACAATGAAATCGAGTATCAGATGTCGGGGGTATGACAGTATGACACTATGACAATATGACAGTACAGTAGTATGACAGTATTGTATGACAGTCATCGTGTCAGTCCGTCGACGTGACATCTGAATCGAGAATGACGAATCGGAATTAGAAATGAGATCGGATCAGGAATTGAACGTCGGGCCGTGGTGTGACATCGGGTGCCGGGTGGTTGACCCTACGCCTGCAGCCCGAGTGACGAGTGAATAAGTAGAGCACTTGAGAAGTGCTTAGCCTTCAGAACTCGGAACCGAACTATCGTTTACACCTCAATCTGGCCCTGATCCAGTATATTGTAAAAACCGAATTGTGTACCTTTGCACGTTTCAATCAAAAACATCATTCCGAGTATCTGTCGTAGTGCCCTTGGCACATTTGGTATCAATAGCGTGTCTGAGTGTGACTCCGCGCAACTCAACACGGCCTGTGCGTAACTCACGGTATACTGCAGGGGGAGAGCTGAGCTTTGGGGAACTTGGGCGCAATTTTTACGTCTAAAACGTCATTTTTTTTCGAAGAAGTAATCCAAGCAACGACCCCAAACGTCACGAAATATCAGTATAACCGTTCCTTAACACTGGGGGCTCAAACGGGCTCAGAAAAGTCAACATTCGTTTTCCGATCTAAAACCCAAAGTCTGCCCCAGGCCACAAACGACCGTCAGGGAGCACCCTAAAGGGTTTCTCCGGTCTATAGTAGCCAGAAAAACTTCATAGCTCACTTTTCAGAGCCTTAAAAAGGCCAAAAACAGCCCAAAACAGCCGTTTCAGCCTATTTTTAGCCTACCCTAAACCCTTCCCCAACAGTCCCCACCACCAAAAACCTTCCCCCCAGACCCCATAGAACAGCCCAGAACCCTCCAACACCGCCCATACGGCCACCAGCAGTTGGGAAAGCCACTCAAAACAACGCTTTTAGTGGTTTCTGGACAGTACCTCTGGTCTACCCTCTGGCTGGAATATTTCTGGAGTGTACGAAGTTCGGCTACCTTCTGGGACCTTGCTGAGCTTTTTGGTTGCAGTGTCTTGACTTCAGCCCATACTTAGGCACTTGAAATCTGTGTCGCGGAGCCCCGGCGAAATTTTGAGTACGCCAGTGTATGGCAGTTCCCCCACAAAAGCACAGAAGAGAGTGGTGGAAACAGGGACCCCTCAAATGGTTATTTCAACCGGACTTCACCTTCCCACCGGCAGGAGCCTTCGATAACTCCCCAGAGGGCCCCCTTCCACCTTCCCCCTCCTCTTCTGACGACGAAGTGGAAGACAGCTGAGCGCCTGGACATCGTACACCCTGGCTATCCCACCAGCGCGCTACTACCGTGAGTGGTACTACCAGGGGTTCTTCTTCAATTATCCAGACCCTTACGATCCAGCACTGCCCGTGCTTCCTGGTGAAACCTTGACCGGCGCTCCTCCGTCTCCAGAAGTCAGTCCTCCACCTTCTCCTCCTCCTTCCCCCCCTCACGAAAGCGACACTGAAGAATAAATAAAAGGCGAGCACACCCTACCTTCTGCTCACCTGTGGCTTTTGCCACACCCAGCCTGCGATCTAATCAGCTCAGCAGCCAGTATGTCACAACATACATCAGAGTCCCTTTCCAGCATGGGGGTCAGTGCAGAGCCGCTACGCCCCCCATTGTTCTCACCCCTCACCTTTCCATCCCCCACCACATACGCTTCCACTTACCCCTTTCCACTCCCAGGCACCACCATGCCCTATACCGCGGTGCCACGTCCATACACCATGCCTGGTGGCTCCCCCGCGCAGGCTGTATGGAACGGCTCCAATTGGGTACTCCCCCAATCAGCCCCCCTCGCTGGGGGAGTGTCGCCGGTGCCATTTACACTGGGGACCCATCACCCTATGGGCTCGTACCCCACGCCGTTCCAACAACAGCTGCAGCAACAGCAACAGTGGCTTGCGTACCAGCAGCATCAGCAGCAGTGGCCCCAACAACAACCGCTGGAACCAATGCAGCAGCAGTTACAGCAGCAGCAGTTCCAGCAACAACAATTACAGCAGCAGCAACAGCAGCAGCAACAACAGCAGCAACAGCAACAACAACAACAGCCACGGCCGCAACAGCTGGTACCAGCCACCTCGATGTTGTACGACCCTGGGGCGGATCCCTCACCGTTGCCGCCCTTCATCAGCATTGGTGCCGCGATCCTGCCAGACCCTCTGCAGGCACCCCCTGATGGCGGAGCTCGACAGGGCGCCCCGAGCGGGGCCCCACTCTTGGTACGCCATCTCCCCGCGGTGGCAGCTGACCCAGAGGCCCGCAGGCGTCGACGCTCCCGACGAAGGGAATCCTCGGGCCCTGCGACGCACGGCAGGCACATCCCAGGCCTGAGCCGCTCACCAGAGCACTCTGACCCCGAGTCCGGCACGGATGTCAGCCACACCAGCACGGGGTCCAGAGGCAGCCGGGGCACGCTTACGCGGGCAGAGCGCAGGCGGAGGGCTGCCCACAGGTCCGGGTCCGACTCGGACGCAAGCAGCCGAAGCGAGCACATTCGCAGGGAGGTTCTTGCGGCAGTACAGGCCCTGGACCTCTCCGCGATGCTCTCAAGAGGACTCGCCCCGTCAGGCGCAGCGGCATCTGCAGAAACCCCTCCACCAGGCGACCCTCAGAGCAGTGCACAGGGAGCCCTGACGGCGGACCAGACTCTCGAGGCGGGCGCTGCTGACAGCGTGACCCCCCCAGTGTCTCTGACTGTCGCTGAAGCGGCCCCCGCCGAGCCTCCCACTCAGGGTCCCCTCAACATGATGGTGGCTCGCCGGCGACAATCGATGGAGTCGGTGGTGCACGGTGGTGGCGACCCTGATTCAGAGCGCAGAGTCCCCAGCCCAAGGAACTCGCCCCCAGGCCCCCCTGGTGACCCACCCCCAGACCCTTCTGGTGACCCCGACCGAGGACCAGAGCCCTCTTACCCTCAGTACCCAGAGGTTCGGGCTCTCTTCATCACTCACGACGGTGGGTCACTGTGGGTACACCAGTCAGCGGGGGTGCGAGGCGCGGCGACTGTCTCCTTACCACGGGACGAACGCCGCAGAGCTGGAGTGCAGGGCGACACCATTCTCTTCACGATTATGCATCTGTTGGGAGCTCCGCTAACAGCTTACGCACGCATGGGAGGTCGTCTACACCACACACCGCTACCCCT
Source organism: Cymbomonas tetramitiformis (assembly GCA_001247695.2). NCBI lineage: Eukaryota > Viridiplantae > Chlorophyta > Pyramimonadophyceae > Pyramimonadales > Pyramimonadaceae > Cymbomonas > Cymbomonas tetramitiformis. The sequence continues at coordinate 21,751 of LGRX02028926.1, read as the reverse complement.
CACCAACCCCCGCGTGGAGACCTGGGTACTCATGGTCGACCGCGAGATCATGGACATGGCCATGGGAGACCCAGCTGCAGCTAATGTGCGGTCTACGAGTATGGGACAGCCGGTGTGGGAGTGGATACCAGCTACTGCGCGGGAGTCTGAGATGCTGCACTTCGACCAGGACGGTCTCGCCGCGTGGTCTGAGGTTAGTAACTCCGACTGGTACCGGAGCATGAGCGTGGTGGCCGCGCAACCACCTACCCCCATGCCCTTCCACACGCCCCTCCCGCTCCCCGCTCCATCACCAGCACCTGCACCACCGCCCATCCCTGGGCCGCCAACCTCCGCATTACCGCCTGCCCCAACCGCAGTCCCCACGAATCCCGCGCCTGCACTCCCACCCGCGCATGCTCCAGGACCACCACCTTCAGCCCGCTTTCCCCACTCCGCCACCGCGAACCCCATCCTTTCTCCCAGCGCCGCCCCCTTTGTGCCAGGTGTCATCCGACTGCCGCAGGGCACTAATCTGCGGGCGTCTTCGGACGAGGTCCGCCAGGAGCACAAGGTCAAGGAGATGGTGCTGAAGCTGGTCAAAGGTGTGACTAAGTTCCCCCGCTCCGCGGCCGACACCAAATCGGCCGACAAGGATGGCCTACTGGCGCAGCTGGAGCACTACTCCAACTTGATGCGGAAGACTTTCCAGGAGGCCATCGTGGTCGAAGCGCTGACCACCCCCAGCTGTACGCCGTCTATATCGGAGTACCAGGCGAGCGTGTCGAGCCTCCTCTGGAGCTTCAAGGAGTACACTCTGCAAGATCAGCAGAAGAGGTTCTTGGAGCGAGCGGCGGGGATCTTCGGGTCCGACCAGGCCTGGCACCAGCGCTACGTGGAGTTGGACGTGTTCTTCAGCGACCTGGCGGTGTGCTCCCTGACACAGGGCTACCTGGAGAACACGCACGGCGAGGCCATCGCACTGAAGCAGGCGCCGAATGAGACCGCGGCGGAGTACTTTTCGCGGTTGGAGACCCGCATGGCCTCGGTCAACTTCCTGGCTGGCAGGGTCCCCAACTGCGTGGAGATGTCCAACCTGTCCATGCTCTCCACGTACCGCCGAGGGCTGAAGTATGCGTCCAAGGTGATGCGGCGCCTCAGGGCCATCCACCTGGACGTCTCCAAGCCAGAGGAGTGGGAAAGGAAGGCTGCCTCTGACGACATCCCGGGCACCCACAACGCCCTGTTGAAGATACGGGAGGTCGCTGAGGAGGTGGAGAATGACATCGACACGGAGGCAGCTCAGAGGCGCACTGCAGACCGCCCTCCCCGAACTGTCTCCTTCGCAAACCCACCTCCCCGTTCCCCCTTCTTCAGGCGCACCCCCTCCTCGAACCGCCCAGCGCTCGCCATGCTGGAGAACGGGCCCACTACTGCCGCTGCCGCGGCGGTCACCCCGTTACCACCACCACCTGGTCTCTCCCGCCCTGACGCGCCGAGGGTTCGCCGGTGTTTCGCCTGCGGCTCCACGGAGCACATCGTCCGCAACTGCACGGACGAGGCCAAGCTGAAGGAGTGGAGAGCCAACGCCCCTGCCCGGCTGGCAAACTCTCCTAGATTCGTGGCCGCTGTCGTCTGGGCCATCGAACAGCAGGAGGACCTCTCCCGGGTGGACGGCGTTCCAGAGGAGTTCTCCGAGGAGGTTTTGGCGCTCGCAAGCTGTGAGGACGAGCAGGGCTACCAGACCCTGGCGGCACTCGCTGGCATCGAACTTGTGGAGGGTGACGGCCTCCCCCCAGTTGAGGATGACGAATGACTGGCCGGCGACCAGTCCCCGACCCTGCCCTTCGGGGAAGTGAGGTCACACTCTGGCGATCAGACCCTCTCCACCCAGGAGAAGCGGTCAGAACCAGAAGAACCCCAGTCCCTGACCCTGCCCTTCGGGGAAGTGAGGTCACACCCTGGTGATCAGACCCTCTCCGCCCTGGAGAAGCGGTCAGAACCAGTAGAACCCCGACGCGCACGAGGACGCAGAGATCCTTGGGGCCATCGACCTCATCCCAAGAGCGTGGCCTTCACCTCTGGAACACGCCTGCGACACACCTACCGCTCAGCTGGTGCCCCGCCACTACCGAGGGATGACCTGACCAGTCACCCCCTTGCAGAAAGTGGCCCTTTTGACGAACCGTCCCTACCTCTCGATGATGGCCCTGCTTACACACAGGCAAGGATCGAGGGTCGGAGGGGCCGGCGAGTCCCCCGACACAGGCCCCCCATCATGGGTGGCAACCTTGGAGGGCCCCGTGATCTTCGCCCCCAGCCGCGCGCTGTTCTGCCACTACCCAATTATCAGTCCAACCTCGCGGACCCGCGGAAGAGGCTAACTGCGTGGCATTGGAAGAGGGAACTGTACTCCCTCCCCCTTGAGGTCGCCATGCAAAGGGTTCGCAGAGCTCTGCGTAAATCTCCAGAAGCTGCTAAAGCCCTGGTGGACAAGATGTGGGAGCGCACCCGCAGCCGCATACGCTCTGGGAGCCGATCGCCAGAGGAGCACGTGAACCGCGCCAACCAGCTGGCGGAGAGAATACGTATCGCCCGCGAACCTCAAGATCGCAGAGAGGGTCATCAGCGCATGGCATTGTGGCACCTCCTCTCGCACGACGGCCGCCAACAAGCCCTCGAGCCCTCGGGCGTCAGCTCCTCTGACCTCTACGCAGCCTGGAGGGAGTTGTCGCCCGCCGAGCAGCTGGAGGCGATCGCCACCTCGAGTCCGGACTCTTCCCCCGGCAACAGACTGTGGGAAAAGGAGGGCGTGCGAAGAGCAGCAGCGAGGTCTTCGGCATCTCTCTGCACCCTGGACACTGAAGTGGGCACGATACCCGGGACAGCAGGGGACGTGGGCCTGCCTGGCGCCTGGTGCAGTCTGCACGCGGTGCACCGGTACAAGATGAGGAAGCTGGGCCCCAGCCCTTTAGGAGCATCCCCTCCCTCGCCCCCGCTGGTCGAGCCCACACCGGAGATGGCCTCTTCGCTCCACGCCGCTGACGCGCCGACTACCCCGGGAGGAAACCTTGAAGATCCACCCGACTGCGCTCAATCTTCGCCCGAAGTGGCAGAGGAGACCTCTACCTCCGGTTCGCTCTGCTTCACCCAGCAGATGACCACCGTCAGGACGCACGAAGCAGAGGATGCGCTGCCCCGTCTGGACAGCCACCCCATCGCTGAAGACCCCGAGGCGATGGAAGAGGAGTCCTCGGTCGATTCGCTCCGCTACACCCAGCAGATGGCGGTGGCTGGGACCCATGAGGCGAGAGCTGAAGGGAACCACCGGAGCTCCCACCAACTCGCCCTCGACTTCCCCACCAGCAGCCCCCAGCATGATGAGGACCCCCTCAGCCGCAGCGAGACCCCCCACAGCAGTCTCACCAACAGCGCCGCTACCCATGTGAGCCCCACAGTGAGCGGTACTACCCACGTAAACCCCACAGCAAGTGGCACCACCCATGTGAGCCCTACCACCAGCGGCACCACTCATGTGAGCCCCACCGCCAGCGACACCACTCATGTCAGCCCCACCCCGAGCGAATGCATTTCAACGGGCGCCCTGCTGACAGCGAGCGCAGACAATCTCATCAGCCACCCGACCGAAGATATCGACTTGCTGGATGAGGAGTTCTACGCCGCGTGTAGGCAAACGGCGAAGGAGTGTCGCGACGCCTCGGACAACCTTCTCCCCAACCTCAAGTGCAAAAGCATACGCACGGATGGGGGAGTTCAGTGGAAGACCGACATTGAGGGGACTCTCGCAGCGGCGCATGACGAAGAGGGACCGCTGCTACTGGTGTTCTATGCGACCCTCAGAGGGCACACGGTCAAGGTGCTGATTGACTCGGGAGCTTCTGACAACTTCATCTCGGAGCAGAGTGCTAAACGATGCGGCCTCACGACACGGGCTGGCTCCGAGATGCGAGTCACCTTGGCGGATGGATCTGTAAAGATCACAGGCGCCACCGCGTACGCCAAGTTTAACACGCACACCACCACGGGCACCTACACGGAGAACGCCCTTGCCCTTCGAATTCTACCCCTGGGCATACAAGTGGACGTTATCCTCGGCGGAAGATGGCTGCGCAGTCACTCCCCCGTAACCCTGGGTTATGAGGGAAACGGTTATGTGTCCTTCCTCAGGAAGTCCCGCGGCGGCAAGACTGGAGATCGCGTCACCATTACAGGTTGCTCTCCTGGGAAGGCACCTGGAGACAAGTCTCCAAAAGGCACTGCTTGTGCGGGATTGGTGGACGAAGTGTTCCTGACCCCCGCCCAGCTGAAGAAGTACTTGGTGTACGCGGAGACGCAAAATATGCGTGGCAACGATGACCCGGGGATACAACCCGCCTGGCTCATGATGGCCGAGAAATCCCAAGGCGATAAGACCTCTGCCTTCGCAGCGACGGCTGTCGACACTGAAGACGCCAGACCTGCTGCGGACACTGAAGACGCGGATGTGGACCCCGAGTGGACCCTCAAGTTCCAAGACTTCTGGGGTTCGGAGTACGAGAAGGAGATGACGACTGCCCTGCCGGACATCGATGGTCTTAGGCACGATCCTCAAGACGAGGCCAACATTCACCTGGACCCTGAGCTGAGCAAAAAGGGGCCGCCTTGTCAGCGCATCTACAAGAAGTCCGCAGAGGAACTCGGCCAACTTCGAGAGCGCGTCGAGACCTTGATGTCCAAGGGCTATATCCGACCCTCGTCCAGTCCATACGCAGCTTCCTGCCTGATGGTCCCCAAGCCAGGGAACCCCAAGGAGCTGCGACTGGTGATCGATTACCGGCTCCTCAATCGCCAGACAGTGAAGGACAAGTACCCCCTTCCGGACATCCAGATGATGTTCGACGAGATGCAGGGTGCCAAATTCTTCTCCTCATTCGCCGCGGTCGATGACTTTTGGCAGGTCCCGATGGCCCCTGGAGATGTTGAGAAGACTGCCTTCACCACCCAGATGGGATCATACGAGTGGTTGGTCATGCCACAAGGGCTGCAAAACTCTCCGTCTCAATACCAGCGACGGATGCAGCGGGCTCTGGGTCATCTTCCTTTTGTCCGCATCTTCATTGACGACGTGGTCGTTTTCAGCAACACCGCCGCTGAGCACTACGAGCACGTCAAGCAGCTGCTCCTGACGTGCAGGGAGAAGGGCGTCTTCCTGAAGAGGTCCAAGTGCCAACTGCTGAAGAAATCCCTGCGCTTCCTTGGTCATTGCATCTCTGCGGATGGCTGCAGACCCCAACATGACAAGGTGGCTGCAGTGAGGGACTGGCCCGAGCTGGAGACAGTCACCCACGTCAGGCAGTTCCTGGGCCTGGCGGGGTACTACCGCAGATTCATCCACTGCTTCTCCGAGATCGCCCAACCCCTCACCCGGCTGACCAAGTCAGACGTACCCTGGGAATGGGGTCCCATGCAGCAGTGGGCTTTCGAGGAGCTGAAGAAGGCCCTCACCTCAGTACCAGTACTCGCCTTACCCAACATCAAGGGTGCTGCAGACGGTACAGCACCTTTCGTGGTGCAGACGGATGCCAGCGGCATCGCCCTTGGGGGAGTACTGATGCAAGACAATGGGGATGGCCTTGGCCTGCGCGTGATAGCGTACGAGAGCCGCCAGTTCTCAGCCGCCGAGCAGAACTACCACACCGGCGAACGAGAACTAGGTGCCCTGCACCACTGTACCACAGTCACCTGGCGGCATTATCTCATTTTTACCAACTTCCGCATCCAAGGCGACCACCGCCCCCTTGAATGGTTGATGGAACCTGGTAGAGAGCTCAGCCGCAGACAGGCACGCTGGTATGTGGATCTGGCGGAGGTGGGGGTCCCGCGCATGGAGTACATCAAGGGGGCACTACTGCTGGTACCAGACGCCTTGTCCAGAAGACCTGACTTCAAAGACAAGGACGTTTGCGAAGGTTTGAAGGAAGCAGGAGTGATTGACCCCACCTCGGACCTGCCGAAAGACCCACTGGCAACACTGGAGTCTGAATGCTTCTCCAGCGCGCCACCCGCAGCTCATCCCCACTGGGCCCAGACGGTTGACTACTGGCTTTCAGCAGTGGAGACCCTCTCCGTGGCGGAGCAAGCCATGGGTCTGGGGGAGACCATCGCCCTCGTCAACCCGAAGCTCTATAGAGGGGCGAAGGGAGATAACCTCGACTTCGACATGCCTGACTGGCCTGAAGCCAAAGGCGTGAAGCCGACAGAAACCCCACGCGAACCCCCTGACCGAGCTTCACCTCGGATAAGGATAACGAGAAGCATGTCACGGGCTGGAAAGGCTTCTGCGACCCCAGCACCCCCACAATCGGTGCCGCGGAAGACGCAAACGCCTACACCACAGGCTGATGCATCGACAGCGCCTACTGAAAAGACACCCGCGAGTTCGCCACCCCCAGAGAAGGTGCCCCAGCAGTCAGCACCACCCTCGACCCTTCCCCCACGAAAGCGACGAGATCGCCACCCGGAGGACCCGCAGAATTGGCGCGTTCGCGCAGAGTACTCCTCGAAATACATCGAGAAGTTCGGGCCCTTCGACGTGGACGCCTGCTGCGACTTCGGCGGCCGCAACAGACAAGCGGGTCGATTCTGGACTGACTGCCTCTCTGAGAAATGGAGGGGTCTTCGGGTCTGGTGTAACCCACCATACAACTCCAGCCACATTACTGTGGAGGCGATTCTGAACAAGTACATCGCAGAATGGAAGGCAGACCCGGAGAACACTTCTGCAGTCTTCGTCCTACCAGATCACCAGTCCAAGCTCCCTGCGTGGCGTAAGCTATTCAGGAAGGCTAATGTGCAGATCGTGGAAGTCGTCCCTACTCACGATGACAAGGGCGAGCCCAATCAGTTCTTCGAGAACCCCGGAGACGGGAAGGCCTTCGATCTCCGCTGGCCTGTCTTGATAGTGCACGCTCCTCCCGCCAAACCACAGCCGGCACGCGTGAGACATCCACGAACGACCCCAGCTGTGATAAGGACGGGTGAGGCAGCGGACTTCAGAGACACGATCTCCCAGCAGTCAGACTCGAAGTTCCTGCGCGCGCTGAAGGCGGAGTACACCCGTGAGGGATCACTTCGTTTACTGCGGGAAAAGGTGAAGGCAGCGCCACACCAATGCTTACCGGACTTCAGGCTGGTGGGTGAGGTGGTTTGGAGAACTGCGGCAGGGAGATATCAGTTGGTGCTGGGGGAGGATTCTCCACTTCGAGAGGTGGTGATTCGTCATGCTCACGAGTCACTGTCTTCAGGTCATACTGGAAGGGACAAAACTCTGGAAAGAGTGCTGCGACGCTTTTGGTGGCGTGGCGCTGCGGACGACGTGGGCACCTGGGTTGCATCCTGCGCGGTGTGCCAGTCAGTGAGGCCGCGGGGGACTTACCCAGATGGATTGCTAAATCCTCACAGCATCCCGAATAGACCGTGGCAAGATGTCGCGGTGGACTTCGTCACCGGCTTGCCAGTATCAGAGAGAGGCAATGACGCCTTCGTGGCCTTCACGTGCAAGCTGACGAAGATGGTCCACGTCATACCGATGAACTTCGGTGACAGCTCTGCGGCCGTGGTGGCCAGAATCTACTTCGATTCGGTGTGGCGCTTGCATGGTGCGCCTATGAAAATTGTTTCTGACCGCGATCCGCGGTTTCAGGATGCCTTCTGGCAGGAGCTTATGAGACTGATGGGCGTGAAAGTAGCTCGCACCACTCCGTACAACCCTCGGTCTGACGGGCAGGCGGAGCACAGCAATCGGGACATTGAGGACATGCTCAGGTCCTTCGTGGACGCAAATGTGGAAGACTGGGATTTGTTTACCACTAACGTGCGTGGAGTTCGCGATCAATGACTCCAGAAGTGAATCTACTGGCTTCACGCCATTTGAGCTGGTGTTTGGATTCTCGCCGCTATCTCAGTTGGACCTCTTCCTGGAGGCCGCGCAGTCCACCGCTGGACGACGAACAGGGGGAGTAGGTACCGCCCACGAAGTGGCCGCGAAATTTTCGTCGCAGCTGCGGGACGCCAGACAGCGGTTGGAGCTGGCTCAACAACGACAGTGCGAGCAGTTTGATCGCAGGCACGGACAGCAGGAGTATGCTGTCGGGGATCTGGTCTGGATAGAGGCGAAGCATCTTACCGAGAAAGGAATGGATCGCTCCATCTGTAGGAAGTTGACCAAACGCTGGCATGGAACAGTCCCCGTGACCGAGCGCTTCTTCAGCGATATGCAAATGACTACGCCGGAGGCCGACAGAGGAGCCCCAGTAGCCTACCGCTTACGCCTCCCCCCTCACTGGCGGATACACGACGTGTTCGCTCAACATCGCCTCAAGCCATACACCAGCGGTCAAGACGCCTTCGCCGCGCGCGACCACCTGGCAGTGCCTGAAGAGGTGGTAGTGGACGGTCAGAAAGAGGCACATGTCGAACGCATCCTCGCACGTCGAGTGCGGTCTGTACGAGGGAAAGAGGTGGAGGAATGGAAAGTTCGCTGGACTGGCTACTCCAAGGCCCACGACCAATGGAGGACCCGTGACAAACTCGAACGCGGAGGCCCACTTCAACAGCTTCGTGAATTCGAGCAAGCGAGACTGCGCATGGAAGCACAAGTTCGCGACGAAGCCACACGGCGGCGTGAGCAACGTGGCCGTCATTCTGCTCAAGCTGGAGTGACGCTGGCTCACCTCATCACCAACCCCTGCGATGAACTGGACCAGCTCGAACAGATGGAACATGATACCCCTCTGCCGTGGGAGCGTCAAGAACGCACAGAAGATGGGTCGTTGGCACTGGTGACAGAGCTAATGGCGATTCAGACAGAGGCAACCCGTGTGCCCAGAATCCTTGTACTTTTCAGCGGCACTGGCTCGGTGGAGAGAGGGTTCCTAAATTGCTTCCCCACCGCTTCAGTGGTGACCCTCGACTCCGAGCACATCTGGCATCCCACTCATGTGCAGGACATCTTACAGTGGGACTACAAGGAATACCCGCCTGGATTCTTCGATGTTGTTTGGGCGAGCCCCCCTTGTAGGCAGTACAGTCAGGCGCGCACTACTGGAGGACCCCCTGACCTTCCTCAGGCTGACAAAATCGTGCGGCGAACATTGCAGATCATCGACTACCTGGAGCCGAAACACTGGTTCATGGAAAACCCCAGAGGTCGTTTCCCCAACGCGTTGCGGCTTCGTCCCATGATGCGCCAGCTTCCCCCCCCCGCTGGTGTGTACCTACTGCATGTATGGTATGCAGTACATGAAGCCCACTTGCATATGGACGAACTCAGCACCACCCACGCCCTTGCTACGCTGCACTGCTTCGACACCATGTGCGTGCAGATGGGCGACCGGCAGCCATCCGGAAACTGCACAGCTGGGACCCCATCCGCAGCAGACTGGAGCGGGTCAATCCGCGAGTGTATACCCTTTTACCAGCGCCCCTGCTGCGACAACTTTTCCGACATCTACGCCTCCGCAAGACTGAAGGCCCGCTTTAGATTCCAAGTGGCACCCTTCTTTATGAAAGTGGTGCCCTGGTAGCGGTAGGCAAATTGTGCTCGAAGAGGAACCAGAGAACCTAAGAACTGGAGCCAAGAAGGAACCAGAAAACCTAAGAACTGGAACTTAGATGGGTACCTTAGCGGAGTGATCCAAGGAGGTAGACCACTCCTAAGGGGGGGAGAGTTGTGCCCGGAGGCACAGCGTGAGCCGATATGTCTATCCGTCTGTGTGTGTCATCGGGAGTAATCTGGGATTGACACGATGACAGTGAAATTGGGCTTGAAATCACGATGAGAATGAGTACCAGATGTCCGGGGTATGACAGTATGACACTATGACACTATGACAGTATGACAATATAGTAGTATGACAGTGCTGTGGGGTGGTCATCGTGGCATTTAGTCAGACCCTCGGGGAATGGCCGGATTCGCATCGGGATCAGAAAGACAATGAAATCGAGTATCAGATGTCGGGGGTATGATAGTATGACAGTACAGTAGTATGACAGTACTGTATGACAGTCATCGTGTCAGTCCGTCGACGTGACATCTGAATCGAGAATGGCGAATCGGAATTAGAAATGAGATCGGATCAGGAATTGAACGTTGAGCCGTGGTGTGACATCGGGTGCCGGGTGGTTGACCCTGCAGCCCGAGTGACGAGTGAATAAGTAGAGCACTTGAGAAGTGTTTAGCCTTCAGAACTCGGAACCGAACTACAGTATCGTTTACACCTCAATCTGGCCCTGATCCAGTATATTATAAAAACCGAATTGTGTACCTTTGCACGTTTCAATCAAAAACATCATTTCGAGCATCTGTCGTAGTGCCCCTGTCCTTTCTGTGCCGGAAACGATCCGGCCCCGGCGGTGTTTGCATTCTTTACACCGAGGTGCCGTGGGCACAGCCCACACCAGAAGGTTATCACCGCAGCACGCATAGGAAGCAACGGATGGTTGGAGGAGATGACCATCGGCGCCTACAGCCTGCTTTGCCGCGCCATCCCGCCCCAGATGGACCCTGCCATCCTGTGGCTCTGGAGCCCCCGGAAGCAGTATCTGGTCTGCGGCTGCCATGAGCTGCCCTCGGAATACTAGTATCCGGCAACGAGTAGGACAGAGTACGAACCTGGCAAGATGTGACGTTGCGCACTAGCGGGGGACGTGGCGCACCCCCCCTAGATGTAAATGTTACTTTATAGTATAATAGCTGCATAAGTATGTCACTTGTATTCCCCAACATCCTGATGCCCTCATATTACACGAACCGATTTCGCCCTGTTCTGATGCTGCGTGTGGTGTTCCCTGTTCTTGTGTAGTCGAAGAAACGGAAGGGCAGAGCCCGCAGCGCTAAGTCGAAGAATTTAAGGCGTAAACGCAATAAGGCCGATGCCCGTCAGGCTGAGATTGCTCGAGCTAGGGAGGATGCCAACAGCGCTCTACCTGCTCCGCCTTCTGTGTTTGTGGGGACTTGTTCAGCATATTACGCCACCCAATCAAACGACATCCAATGTGTGGGATCCGAACGTCCTCAGAGGACTTGCGCAGACATGTAACGTTGGTTGGTGAAGTCAACCACGCCCAGATCACATTCGAGAATCAACTCGGTCCGGCGAAGATCAGCAACGGCGGATTTGCATCCACCATGGTTGGCTGCACGCTGAACGGCACCCTCCCCTTGGTGTACAAAGAGTTCGATGTCCGGCAATGGCCACAATCAAAGCTCCGGTTTTCCGAGTGTTCACGGGAGTTGTTCATGACCACCGTCGCTTGGCAGTCAGCTCCCCAGTTTGTCTCCCCCATCCTTCACTTCGGAATTCATGAGGCCTCCACGGATTCTGTGCAATGCCACGCGCCGTTCCTCGTGTCCATGGACCATGGGACTTCTCTGGATTCATTCCTGTCGCGCCCTGAGAACCTCACGTTGACCATGTCCGAGAAGAGGAATCTTTGCCTGCGATTGTTGGGTGGGTTAGCGGCGCTGCATGCGGCGGGTGTATTCCACGGTGACATCCGGGCCGCGAACGCCGTGCTCTCTCCTTCACGTCCAGACAGCCTTGTTTACATAGATTTCGGTCTTTCACGGCGGGAACCTGCTGACGGCCGGCCGGATGATGGATTTCGCCGGCACCGCTGGACCTCTGGAACGATTGGCGCAAGTGCTGCAGCGCCGGGTTCCGTGTATGCTCCGGAATATGGTCGCGGAGGGCCAACCTCCGCGTACTGGGATTTAGCCGTTTTGCACCCGACAGCCCTGACTGGGAGTCTCAGTGCAGGCCTCGGCTAGACCCCTATGTCCATCTCAGACTGTGTGACATCGTTCGATCTGACCCGACGGTTCGTATCCGATCCGGTCGTTTCAGGGTTTAGGGATATATAGACAGACAGTTTATCCTATATTGACTTTTATCTATCTAGAGCTTGTGAGGCCCTTTCACTGTGTATTGCCCACCTGATAATATCCCACGAGGATATCCCAGTAGGTCGTGGACCCATTCCACGTTTCTTCCTCTGCTTAAGGGGATGATTGGCTAAGCAAGCCGCTGTCCTCGGGCGTGGGGGCGCCCATGGGAGATTAACGCCGACTTGGCGTTCAGCGGTTGAGTGTGATTAGAGATTGGAGCTGTGCGAGGGGCTGGGGCGACTATTTCGACTTCGGGTGCGTTTTTGCTGGGGGGAATTCGCGGAAATTAGCTACTTTCGCGCCCTATTACAGTGACCTTCTATTGGTACCTTGGTCCGCATTGTCAGATTTTACATTTGTGTCCCAGATCCGGCCTTGCCTCGCGCTCTTCATCTACGCTGTTATCACTCACCGCTGGCGCTACAGCGTTACATTTTCCTTGCCCCTACGCCTGAGACACAGGCATTCTAGTTGATGAGTGGTTCATCTATGAGTACGCGCTCCAAGAGGAGCAAGCAGCTATTTAAGCAGTCGCAAATTGACAAGGTGGTGCGACTGCCTAATTCCGTGCGGGATTCTCCTACTCCGCAGACACCACCAGTGCCTACTCCGACACCAGCAGATGCCAACGACCCGGCTGGGTTGGTGGCAGCACGCACGGCGTTCATTGAGCAGGCAGAGAGGGCGCGCGACGTCCTGAAGGATGCGAAGCATCGCAAGTGGGCGAAGGCGGTCGCCAAGTACGCGCTTGGGGGGGAGAGCGTGCGCTTCTTCGCCGAGGATGATGCTGGCAAGCTTGCCAAAATTATCACGGCGTTGAAGAATGACTTTGACGCAAATGGCTTGGTGTTGGACGTGTTCGACCTCAGCAACACCGCTCGTGAAGTGCATCCTGCGGTCAACGGTGTGCTCTACGACACGCTTGCGCATATCGTAGCTGAGGGTTCGGCTGCGGAGATGTTCCTGGAGGGCGCTGGGGATTCATCTGAGCGAGATGGGCGTCGAGCGCTTATCGATTTGGCGAAGGGATGTATCCCTGTGGGCTTCATGACGTCGCATATGGAGGAGTATATGGCGATACGCTACGAGGCGAAGGTTGATCCTCGCAAGGCGCTCACGCTGGAGCATCGTCTTGTGAAGGAGAACACAACGCCTGGGTGGTTTCCTGACGAGGATTCGCGCAAGCAGGCTATGGTGGAGCGGCTGGACCCAGAGTTCTATCGCGCACTGTTGGACAAGTACCCGTTGGAGGCGGATCTGGCTAAGGTCAGCCTGCGGGAACTTGTCCACCAGATTACCGCAGTCTACATCTCGTGGGCGACTCGGCTGCAGCGTGTGCATGGTGTCACGTTTACACCGGGCGACGGTGTCACGGGGGCGCTGGTGGCGACTGAAGACGCGGGCGGAGGCGACGAGATTGAGAATGACGCGAACAAGATTTTGCTACGGCAGATTTTGGAGAGACTGAAGTACGTCGAGGCGTACGTTAAGTCCACTGGCAGCCACTCAGCGACGACACAGCCAGCGAAACGGCAGCGGGGCGGGCTGGCGGGATTTCGCAACGGTGTCGCGCCCACGGTGGGGTTCGACAAGACGGCTATGAAGGCTCTGCCCCTCTGCAACAAGTGCAGTGTGGGTGGAAAGAAGCTGTATCGCCTGTACAGGGACTGTGTGCTTGGAGGGCGTCGGCACACTCCTGGCACGGCTGCGGCTTATTGCCAGCCGGCAGCGGAGGTGACGAAGGAGGATTCGGAGCACGCGGCATTGGCGTCCCGGTTCCAGCAGGCGCTGACCAAGGGGCGGAGGCATTCGCGGCGGCAGCGGAGGCCTACTGTGCACCGGAGATCTTGAGCGGGGAGCTGGCTGGAGGATTGGACCTGTCCGCCTACGGATTCGCCGTTGAGGGGCAGGTTGACGCGGGCGAGCGGGATCTGCGGGATCCAGAGCTATTGCGGCTGTCGCGGGAGGTGGACGAGGCGGCAGCGAGGTGCGGGGTGAGTTTCACACACGTGAGCGTCCCCCCGCAGGTGGTGCCTGAGCCTGGTGGTGCACACGCGGTAGGTGCACAGGAGCCGAGCATGCTAGCATTCACGCACGCGGGCAGTGACGACGAGGATGCCCCACCGCCGACGCAGGAGGCGGTCACTGAGGCCTAGCTTGCCGAGGCCGACAGGGTGTGTGCGGAGAGTGAGGCTGTGGCACAGCGGGGTCGGCAGGCCCAGGCAGATGCACGTGAGCGGGCGGTGCAGGAGTCCCTTGCGGCTCGTGAGCGGAGTGTGACGGCGGCACTTGCGGCTCAGGGCCGAGATGCGGAGGAGCTGTTCATGCCGGTCACGTGGCGGCCCAACGGCGAGAAGAAGAACGAGAAGCAGCAGGCGGTGGTGCCTGCACGGTGCAGTGAGGCGGCTCCTCAGCCTGTGGGCTGTGGGACCCCGCCGTTCGGTGCCAGCCAGCGGTTGATGTCGGACCGTGTGCATGCTCAGCATGTTCGTGTGTGTGGCGGGAGCACTGCGGGGCACAGGAGAGCAGCACTTGGCTGGTGGCATGCCGGCAGGCGTGGCGGCAGACCTTTTCACGGACGGACACGGCAGGGTGTGGTACTACCCACAGCCGGTCGAGGTCACGTTCGGGATGCACGAGATTGACGGCTGGGAGCTGAGACTGCGGGAGGCAGTTGACGTGCTCACAGCTGGTGTACGACAGGCGGTACTGCCGGCAGATGGTAGTGCAGCTGCAGCTGGTGGTGAGCTGGCAGCTGGTGGTGCAGGCACGTACGAGATCTACGACGACAACGCAGCAGGCTTCGGTGACGAGGACGAGTACGAAGACTAGCTGCGGTGGCAGCGGGCCTCGTGTGACCTATGTGTGCACGTGTGACAGGCCGGGGGACCATTCCACGAGCACAGCTTTGTTAGTCCCTGTAGATTTGGCAGATTTGCTTTTTCGGCTACGGTGCATCTGACTTCAGATTTCAGATTGCGATTAGATTTCAGATTCAGATTTTAGATTTTGCTGTTGCAGTTACTTTCCTGTAGATTCCGTCGGCTATGCAGCCACTGCTAGGTTTCTCAGAATTGCACAGTGTTTCGTCATCGGACTTTATGCATGTATTTGCATCTCACTTTCTGGCACACCACTCCTCGATGGAGGTGGTGTACTGGGATTTAGGCGTTTTGCACCCGACAGCCCTGACTGGGATTTCCAGTGCAGGCCTCGGCTAGACCCCTATGTCCATCTCAGACTGTGTGACATCGTTCGATCCGATCCGACGGTTCGTATCCGATCCGGTCGTTTCAGGGTTTAGGGATATATAGACAGACAGTTTATCCTATATTGACTTTTATCTATCTGGAGCTTGTGAGGCCCTTTCACTGTGTATTGCCCACCTGATAATATCCCACGAGGATATCCCAGTACCGCGACTGACATGTGGGCTGTTGCTCCTATCCTGGTTCGCATCTTGATCCGTAACGCAGCCGACGCCCTGCGGGGAATTAATGATGACAACACCAACCGGAACGTGGGGGACATCTTGAACCAACGGCGCCCCTATAAGTTCGTTGGCCGTGCGATCTGGCAGCGTATTATGGACTGCACTCTCATTGATCCTGCGAAAAGGCCAACCGCCAGGAGCCTCCTCCGTCTGTTCAAGGCGTCCACTATCGATCCAGCTAAACAGCGGTTGATCATGGGAAAGGGAATTTCCTCCTGATGCTCAGCTCTCAGGTGGGAGACCGCGTGCATTATAACTGCATACGTGGGTAGGGGTTTGTGTGCCCGCTGTCCTCGGTCTGCTTTGCTCCTTTTGTTTTCGTTTTCTAGATCACGTGTCGACATATTAGCCATTGTTCTCAGCGCTTTCCAGTGCACGATCATAGCTCAGCATAGCTCATTCGCCTTCAAAACAGTTCTCCACCAGAAGCATCCAGGTGCTCAGGTATGCTGTTGAACACCAGTGTCGTCAACTTGTCCGCTTGCGAGGCACCACAGGTGTTGCGTGGCATATATGTGCAAAAATGTGGCTTATATCGATGGCAATTCTTGAAACTGTGGACGGCTCAATAACGCGCTGCTAGTGGAGTTTGGCCGGAGAGCAGCTACAACGCCTTCCCCCTGCACACGCAGTCTCTGCTTCTGGACGTGTATGGGGATCGGCAGTTGACCTATAGCAGATTCGCGCAGGCTGGGGAATGTACGCTAACCCCAGCGGCGAGTTTCTTCGAGTTCGCTGGGATGCCGCGGGCCGTTTGGTTCGTGCCACAATTTGGTGAAGGCCTCCTCCGCCTTCGTGTGTACAACACCCCCACGGACGGCAGCATCTGCCACGGTTGGTGGGGGGAAGTGGTGCTCGTGCGCGGTCCCTGGGGGCAGCCCGAATTACACTTCACCAACGCCTTTCAAGCGTTTTTTTCGACGGAACTCTACCAAGAGCTCTCGGATGCCCCTTTGTCACGCATTGCGGCGCCGACTACTCCGAGGGTGCCGTCCACCCTGTCCACGCGCAACGAGCTTGGTGTTGAAGTGGATAGAATGACCTCCGTGTACACCACGTTCACGGAATGGCGTGCCGCTGCCCATCATCGCGCACGCTGCTCCTGGTGCAAGACCAAGCTGCCACGTAAAGCAAGAACGTGGTGCATGTGCAAGATGGTGCTCTATTGTGACAAAGCTTGTCAGAAGAAGCATTGGAAAGCCCAGATAGATCCCCTTGGGACCACATAGAGCAGAATGCACCGCCAGGGGAATTTCCTCCGGCGGCTGAAACTATGTAGGCCGACCGGCCACTAATATGACGCTATTACGTTTTACATGCGGGTATTATTATAACATCTTAGTCGCAATTGTCATAGAACACTGCCACGAGCATTCTACCGTCCCCGTATCCTCGGCCGTTGTGACGGTGTGGTATGAGGACAGCTCCTCCAACCCGCGACCCAACAACCATATCTCGTACGAATGCGTTCTGCTGTTCCGGTATCCTCACCCGTTGTGACGGTGCGGTATGAGGACAGCTCCTCCAACCCGCGACCTAACAACCGTGTCTCGTACGAATGCGTTCTGCTGTACCGGGATCCTCACCCGTTGTGACGGTGCGGTATGAGGACAGCTCCTCCAACCCGCGACCTAACAACCGTGTCTCGTACGAATGCGTTCTGCTGTACCGGGATCCTCACCCGATGTGACGGTGCGGTATGAGGACAGCTCCTCCAACCCGCGACCTAACAACGGTGTTCGCATGAATGCGTTCTGCCATCTTCGGGATCCTCACCCGATGTGACGGTGCGGTGCGAGACAGCGCTCCTCCAACCCGCGACCTCACCAACGGTGGAGGTCGGAGGGTGGCGGGTAGATTGGGGGTGTTGCATGTGCCTGTGGCTTACAGTTGCGTACCCATTGGCGTGTGGTGATGTAACATCTGAGCATCGCGCTTGCTCCGATAACCACGCCTGCCCCGGAATGTTTTCGTGCTC
Organism: Cymbomonas tetramitiformis; assembly: GCA_001247695.2. NCBI lineage: Eukaryota > Viridiplantae > Chlorophyta > Pyramimonadophyceae > Pyramimonadales > Pyramimonadaceae > Cymbomonas > Cymbomonas tetramitiformis. Next base: position 4,354 of record LGRX02028926.1, on the reverse strand, counting down.
GAAATGTTTTCAGTTCTCGAAAATCGCTTCGGGGTTCGAGTCGTTCAGCCCCGAAAATCGTTTTCGGGTCTGAAACCATTTTCAGGGCCTCGAAAAGCTCAGGGCCCGAAAACCGTTTTCAGGGCCTGAAAACCATTTTCAGGGCCTGAAAACCATTTTCAGGGCCTGAAAAGTCATTTTCAGGGCCTGAAAACCGTTTTCGGGGCCTGAAAACCATTTTCAGGCCCTGAAAAGTCATTTTCAGGGCCTGAAAACCATTTTCAGGGCCTGAAAAGTCATTTTTCAGGGCCTGAAAAGGCATTTGTAGGCCTTATGTGAATTTTCAGGGCTTGGAACACTGTAAATTTTTCAGGCCCTGAACTTTTTTTTTCAGGGGGCAAGATGGGGACATGAGAATATAATTCTAAACTTTATATAACACGAAAAGTGAATAAAAAGTTCAGGCCCTGAAAAAAAAGTTCAGGGGGCATCTTAAGAGTGTGAATTCCAAATTTTCCGGCCCTGAACTTTTGTGTAAAACTTATATTAACCATGAGGTTTTTTCTAAGGTGTATAACTAGCCTAGTATAAAACAAGAGCAGTTCAGACCCCGAAAGTCATTTTCAGGGCCTGAAAAATATTTTCAGGGCCTGAAAAAAAAGTACAGGGGGCAATTTTTCAGGGGGCAAAAAAAAAGTTCAGGGGGCAATCGTAAGTAGCCCCCCATCTGCCGGATTTACTCCTGACCGGGAGTCCCGGTGCAGGCCCCCGTATGACAGACTCCTAGGCCAACACTGGACTGCTGACTGATCTATAGGTTCGTGCTGTGACACACGCTGTGTCACAGGAACACACTATTCGATGAAAATGACATTATCATATGTCATTTTTGGATTTATATATATTTCATAAAAATCAGGGTTTAGTGATATTTATGCGCGAAATAGGGATACATAAAGGCAACACGGTAGAAAAGTGCAGTATGCGTACAATGAAAACACCGAAATATGCATACATGTATCATTCTTTATTCAAATGTTTACGAGTAGAGTACTTTTCACCCTATACCGTCGAGGCATGACTGATACTATCAGTCAGGGCGGTCGACAAATCCTACTATTTTATTCATCATTCTCATCTGACCCATCTTCTTCTAACTCTTCTTCCTCAGATTCGGCAGTGGCTGCTTCCTTCCCCTTCGCCGTCGGTTCGCACTTCGATTTGGGCTTCAACTCGGCATGCTGATCGGGCTCGGCGTCGAAATTGATCAGCCGTTGCTGCGCAGAGCTGACCATGAACTGGTCGTGGTCGAAGCCGATCGCGTTCATACCACACCTCATGGCGGCCATGGACGTCGAGCCGACGCCGCAGCAAGCGTCGAGAATCCAGTTGAGTGGATGGCCGTTCTCATCCTTCTTGCCCGGATTGTCACCGAGCATGTGGCACTGGATCAGCTCCATCAACAGAGCTTGGGGTTTCTAATGGTTATTCACGACTTTGCTGTCGCGTTTGAACATCTGGTGCACAACCGGGAAGCCGCGCAAAAGTGACGCGCGGCTCACACGTTCACCTTCTCCAAAATCAAAGTTGAACATCCACTCCGGCTTTTTAGAAGACTCCCCCTGGGCATCGCTCTTTACATGGTACCCCAGGACGCCACATTCAACGTCATTGTAGCGCACGGTCTTGTCGGGGTTCATGTTCACGTTCTGCTTGTGCCAGAAGAACCGCTCCGCGCGGCCGGAGCAGTAATTGTCAATCACCTCCAGGAAATCGTTTTGTTGGACGAAACCGCAAAAGATAGCGACTGTCCATGCCGGGGCGGTGGTCTTGGCGTTGAAAGACTCCATGAACGGTTGCACCTCCTCCTTGGTCATCGCGTCGGGAGTCTTCTCCTTGTCAAGGGCGTAATTGCAGTCGATGATCGTCCCCGTGAAGGGCAGCCTCGGGACGTCCTTCATATCGTTCATGCTGCCCTTGACGATCTTCCAACGAGGGAACATCGGCACGTTCGTCTCATGTGTGGGCTCGTCGTCCTCAAGGCCTGCCTCTCCTGGAACCTTAGGCTCCGGCCCCTCGGTCCGCGCCTCCCGATAGAGTTTGATGTCGACTTTCACCTCGATCTGTTGCAAGCCTTGGATGTGCGCCGCGCGTGGCGCCTGCGCTTCTTTGAGATTCGCCCGCGCGTTCTCGACGTAATTCAAGATCGCGTGCGGAACTTCCCCAGACCCCCCCGGCGCGCTCCCCCCTGAGTTGAAGGTAAGCAGCCGATCAACGACTCGATTTTCTCTTGGGAGCTCCAGTAGGGGGTGAACTCGGCCTTGAATTCGTCCCAGTTTTGCAATCCCGCCGCGGACACCAAGTGCTTCTGCACCATGCGTTCCTTCTTGAACTGGCTTATCATCTGGCCCCCCTCTTTTACTGACAACTCCTTGTTGATAATCTGGCGCAGATACGTGTCCACCTTGTCGAACTCCGCCTCCCCCGCCAAGCCGCCCAAGTTAATCCAGAACGTCATACCCATGGATTTGGCATTGTGGAGAAACTGAGCTTCTTCCACCAAAATGCCTGCCCCTTTAGACGAGCCCGCTCCATGGTCCCCGCCTCCTCGTTGCACCTCGTCTTCCATCTGTAAGTAAAAAAAACATTTTTAGCATGTCTTAAAATATAGAAAAGGATGCTTTGGGGGGGCAAACACTGTTTGAAGCAGAAGTAAAAAGTAATTTACCTGTCGGTTGGAGGTGCCCTTTTTGCCAGCTTTCTTGGCGGGTCCCTTAGCGGGCGAAGATGAGGCCTTGCGCTTTTTGGTCTTCGAAGCCAAAGGGTTTTTCATGCCCTTCAGGCCAAACCTTCTGTAAGCCTCCATGATGCTAACGCAGAGGTCCCACGTCTGCGGCCGGAAATTGGCAATTGTCCAGTGCATGAAGTAGTGGTTGATTTGCGTGCCGCCGAACACCGAATGCTTGGACATCGCTACTTCCTTCACATGCGTCTCCATCGACTGGTTCAAGTGAGACATTACGGGGTACCAACTTGTGACCCGATCGAGGTGAGCGTTGATGTCATCGTCCAGCGTCTTCACCGTCACCTCTACCTCAGGGAGGGTCGCAGGGTCTCCCTCGCGCTCAGACGTCTCCACATTCTCGATGTACTGGAATCCCTTGGGATATTTCTCGGGATCCGGGACTGAAAACCCATGCTGTGATTCGAACTCCGCCATTTTTTGCACCAGCCCTCCGACCTCGTAATACCCAGGTTGATAAGGGGTACCCCCTTCGGTGTCCTCGGGGACGCTGGCGACGAACTCGGAGATCAACGCTTCTCGGTAAACCTTGTACACGACCCCATGCTTTTCGAAAAGGGTCGAACGAAGCCCTTGCATGAACTGAGTGTTGTCTTTGCCTTTCGTCTTCTGGTCGATTTGGTTCTGCATCTCGCCTAAGAACCGAATCATGTCAGGCGTGAGACCGATGTAGATCTTGCTCTCGAAGAACGCGAAGGCTATCTCCAACGGGATTTCCTCGTGACACTCGTCGGTGGCTTGATAACAGTGCTGGTGCCCAAAACCTTGCCTCTGTATTCTCCCTTCAGAGCTTTTTTCAGGGAGAATTCGGCACGGGTTTTGACATCGTCGATCGCAACAAGACCCGCATTGAAAGGGGCCCTCGGGTTCTCCTTCCTGCTGGACTTGATCTCGTTCACCCAGCCCCTCTCTTGATCCCGGCAGGCCTCGTACCCCGTCGCGTGGTACAGGCATTCAATGGGGAGACGAAACACACTCCCTTGCTCCTCCGCCTCGTCGAAATCCATCGGATTCGGCCACCGGTGCTCCATCTCGATTTGCCTGCACAGCTTTGCTTTCTCCTCATAATCCATCTTTGCTGCATGCTCCACTGTCAGCTTAGCGTGCCACCCATGTGCAGCCACCTCGGCTGCCTTCCTTGCCTCAGATGGGGTGGCCACTTGAGACATATCCACATTAGCGCCCGCTCCAGTAAACGCTCTGGAGCCACCAGGTCCTTGAAGGGCGCGTTCGGCAGCACGCTGCACATCCGTTCTCCTGGCAGCCTGGGACAAGACGAAACTGTTCATTAGCTAATGAACGCCTTCCGCTCCGGTCAGGGCTCAGGGCGCGCGGTTCGAGGCGGAAACTGTTCATTAGCTAATGAACGCCTTCCGCCCCGGTCAGGGCTCAGGGCGCGCGGTTCGAGGCGGAAACTGTTCATTAGCTAATGAACGCCTTCCGCCCCGGTCAGGGCTCAGGGCGCGCGGTTCGAGGCGGAAACTGTTCATTAGCTAATGAACGCCTTCCGCCCCGGTCAGGGCTCAGGGCGCGCGGTTCGAGGCGGAAGGCGTTCATTAGCTAATGAACGCC